>CAVLJG010000005.1:15765183-16048251 GCA_963669975.1 Acanthoscelides obtectus
CCCAATTCCGATGAACTTCCAAAGTTGCTGATAAAACTCCTTTCTGTATCGTCTTTCAAATATTGTCATTGAGTCCCATTTTCTTGATATTCTCCAGCGGCGATCTTGGGAATTACTTCGGTTGATGATAGAATGATTGAGATAACACAGTCCATCTTCCATTGTTGTTTAATTTAAGTTCGATCTCCCTATACTTTGTGACTTTTCGTTATGCTTTTGCATGTATGTTTGGTATGGCGATGACGATGAAGCTTGTTTTACTCAGTTCCTTATTGACAACAACTATGTCTGCACGGTTATGTCTCGTGTGCTGGTCGGTGAGAGGACATATCGCTATTATCATTTTTATTATTATTATTTATATGACTTCTCAAGATGTCTGCTCTAGTGGTAGCATTTCTATGTCGTACACCTCTTAATGAAAAAGTTGATCTTTTGAAGTCTACAAAGTCTGATTCCAAATCAATAAATTCACGGGCACGCTTGCTAAATTACCCTGACACGGAAATGTGGCCATACAATTACTACAGAATCGTATCCACTAAAATAGAGCAAACAGAGTATTCAATCGATTTAGAGCTCTTAATGACACGGCATAAGGCCATAATACAGCGAAAAACGGAATCTGTTATTCTGGTATATCATTGTGTCTTCATTCTTTCTATGTTTATTGCTACAGTGATGTTAAAAAAAAATGATATAATCAGTTTACATTGGCTCAATATCTCCATACAAAATTCTCTGGCCGAGCTCATAGTACGAGGAAGTAGGTTAGAAAATCTCATGAAAGTTTTTAAAGATATCAAACTCACAAAGCCTCAGGGATGGCATAGACATGTGTGTCATGCACATAGCTTTGCTTGTACAGACCGAAATCGTCGAGTTAGTGAAACAGATCCAAACAATTAGTCCATAGACACTCCCTGTCCTCTTAGTAGTACCAGCCATCTGGCAACGTCGCTTCTCCCAATACCTGTACGCGAGGCATCAAATGTGGCAGCACGGCACAGCTCCAGTCATGCGAGAACACTTACGAAGCCCGGCATGCCGATTCGTGAAGCCAGAAACATTCTCTATCGTTGTAAGTTTTAAGGGCAAATATACCTGGGTATCTATGATGTGTGAAATATTTATAGCTAACATATATCTGATAGGTGCGAAGAATTACTGTAGCTGGAAGTGTACATTAACATCAAGAAATTGCGAGACTGTCTCCTCCATCACCCACATATTTTACACCTAGACATTTTTCAAGAATGATGAGGATGAGGTGAAACGTCAGAAAACGAATTTTCAGGGATTTTTTTTTCGGCTTTGGCATTTTTCTCCACCGCCAGTGGATCAATTTTCAAATAACAATAATAATAGACGTTTTATTTTATTTACAATAAGATTGTAATTCAGATAGTGTGCGACTTGGATGACGAAATTTAGCGTTTCCTACTCTTACACTTAATCATAAAAGTCTCTAGTAGATGGTAATAGAAGTGCAATATTAATCACAGCAAATTTAAACTTTTAGTAATAAATTATTACAATAAAGCCAAAACTGGCAACGTAAAAAAAGCATGATTGTGTAATCGAGTCATCAAAGTAATGATTACATCACCTTTTGTCGAAAAAGTATTCTTTATCCAATTTTGGTAAATAACTATAATATGATGGCAACATTTTAGGAGAAACTGCGTTGAAATAGGGCTGTTGATTACTGAGGTATCTTTACAATTTCATCTCTAAGTGGTCTAGGATGAATATCATAGTTGAATGTCATTTATTTCGCAAGTAAGGTGGTTCAGACATAATTTATAATAAATGGATGAAATCTGAGTAGCGATATTTAACCAATTTATTTATTTTCAACCAACTGAGTATTGGATATTTTGTCCAAAAGTAAAAGGAGCACAATCACCTTGGATGATTTGAATTAGGTTTTTGATATAGCTGTCTAAGTATGGATAGTATACTAAGTGACATATAAATCCGAACACCCAGTTTAAATGGTTTTATTTTAATAAAATTTTGTATAAGTACTTAATGGAGCATAATAAGTAAATGATAAAAAATCCAAAATGATTGAATTGCTTTAAGGCCCTTTGACCTTTAATAATGTGTGGATGCACCCTGATGTGCTACGCATTCTCCAACGCGCCTAGGCATGCTTCTGATCAGGTGGTCAATGTCCTCCTGTGGTATCTCATTCCAGGCAACCACCAACTCCTCTCGAAGTGCTTCTAGAGTCTGAGGAGGACGTTGCTAATTGAGCAATCTCCTACCCATCATATCCCACACGTGCTCAATTGGGGATGAGTCGGGAGATCTTGGTGGCCATGGTAACAATGTGACATCATCATGTTGAAAGAAGTCTATTGTGACCCTTGCAACATGTGGTCGGGCATTATCTTGTTGGAAAGTTGGATCTGCCAGGGTGTCAAGATAGGGTTAAAGATGGGGTTCTAGAACTTCGTGGATATAACGCTGCGCGTTCATGTTACCTCTGATGAAGAATAAAGGTGACCTGGAACCATAAGCTATAGCACCCCAAACCATAACTCCAACAGTGTGATGAACATGTCTTTCAACAAAAACTGTGGGTTCCTCCTTTCACCACGTCGCCTTCTAACCCTGGCACGACCATCGTGCATGCCTAAACAAAATCGAGACTCGTCACTAAAGACAATACTGTTCCATTCCTGATCCCAGGGTGACCGTTGTCTGCACCAGGAGGGCCCAGTGTGGCCGGTATGAAAACAAGCCAAAACTTCTCATTCGTCAGTAAACACTTCGCTTGCCAATAGATCTTCCGTGTTCTGCAAACCATTCATTTGCAATGGACCTGTTAGTGGAGAAACGGTCCCTTAAGGTCAATAATCTTAGGCGGCGATCTTCACGGTCTGTTGTTCTACGGCGGCGTCCAGTGCCCCTTGCTCTTTGCGTACGGCCTTCTCGAACCCATGCCTGACAACACCTAACCACAGTGTCTACACTTCTTTGCACTCTAACTGCAATTGCCCGAAAAGAATGTCCAGCTTCCCGAAGTCCCACTATACGGCCCGTATCAAACTCACTAAGTTGACGAAATCGTAGGTTGATATCCAGATTATGACCAGACGAATATTTGATTGAATTATTATAACAACATTTCGTCAAACTTCTATCGGGACATTCTGGGGATCAAAATAATGTAACAATTGTGTATCGCCTGAGAAAGGTGGGATATATTCAAGGGCTTTGTTCAAACCAAAAGTATATGTCAGAAATAATGAAGGTCCTAACACAGAGCCTTGGGGTACACCGGAAGGAATTGTAGTCACATGAGAAAATTCTTGATCAATGCAAAAGCACATTGAGTCCTTGATCAAGGTAACTTTTAAAAAATGAATGAGCTAAGGTGCCAATACCTATGTAATTTAGTAGTAATTCATGATTGATGCTAAAAAAGGCTTTCGAGAAATCTATAGATAATAACATTACTGCGATTTTCTTATCTAAGGCTCCCAAAATATTGTCTTGCAAATTGGGAAGCGCGGAGGTTGTGCTATAGTTTTGTCTAAAGCCAGATTGGGTATCATACTACACAGTTTTTTCGTACATAGTAACCTTGTGTAAGAATTTAATCCAAATCCGAGCACTAATTTCCGAATTATACACGGTCAGACCTACAGACATACACACCGACGGAGATGAGTGACATAGTCTTACGTGATATACCTACATGTGACATAACCTCCAAAAAACATTGGGCGTAGGAAGGGAAATACGGAGAAGATGTCATGAAAGTTTCCCAGGCCTGACATCTCAACTTTCACAATTGAGTTATTGACTTTAGCGAGCTTTTGCACATAAAATGTTCACAAACTACAGTAATCAAGTTCTGATAACAAACCTTATCTCGTAAAATTCTTCGAAGCTCTGTCTAGATATCTCGTGGGACCAGTCTTCCCCTAGACTTTCTATACATTTTCTAACCCATCAATCAAGCCGAACCGTTGTCTTCTACAGGTCCCTCGTCATATTATTTCTCGGGCCGAGGCCCAAAGGCTGAATTTAACCAAAATATGTAAATGCATAACAGAGTTACTATGGCGAGGCGTTTTACGTTTCATAGTGCCAACTTTGAGTAATCGGATTTCTCTTTGTCGTGGCGTGATACAAATAGGATCTTTTGAGAAAAGTTAAGAGGGGCGTTTAAATATGTATGTATGTTACCGCCAGCATTGCTCATCTAGAGGTTCACAGGCAGCGCTATCCTACAAGCGATGTGCATCCAAAAATGCCGTTTCGGATCTGCCAGCAAACGAGTGGAATAGGTGCTTCGAAAATTGGTTTGAGCGAATGCAGATGTGTATTAATCTTCGTGGAGAATACTTCGAAAAAAGTCGTTTAAAACTACCTACCGTGTTTTTCCATATGCAAAACTTAACTTAACTTATCCCTCCTATCACATACCTGGAAGTTATATTTTGACGCAGGAGAAGATAATTTAATCATTGGTACATTTTACTTTTACTGCATTATTCATTAAAAATTATTGACTTTTTTCTCAAATATTGAACGTTTCAATTCAAATACTCTCCAACCACACAGAAGCCGATATCGATCTCATATCTTGGATGTAGAGGATATTTGCTATGCTTTCGATTGTTGTCCTTGAGGCCAACTCAAAACCTTGCTGATGAGTTGGCAAAAAGCACGAAACAACTGTCCATAGTTACGAACCTTTCATCGAATGGATAGAAGCAGCATGTTAGAAACCAGTATTTTTAGAGCCCCTATGCATTTCTTTAGCTATAAAGACGTATATTCAATGTACTAAGGTGTATGTGTTTCAGAAAAGTGCTATCGATTAGAGTTGCACTTTTTTAAGTGGATGTAGTTGTAGTCACCATTCTTAGCGGTTACGACACCAATGCCGTATGAAATAAGTAAGCAGAAATGCGTTGTGTAAGAATTAGAATAAGGTTTATTTTGCTTTAGCACTTGTCCGAAAGATTGTATACAATTTTCATATGCCACCAGGAGATACTGAATCCAAGTGGAAGCCTTGCCTTTGCGAAAGTAAACATACATTTGGTAGCGACGTCAGCAAATTACAGTTATACACTTGACAACAATCGCGTTTAGGTGCCAGTGTTGCTGCCTCTATCGCCACAGGTTATGCGATTTCCTTTTCCGTTGTTGAACCTCCTCGCGATGCGAAATCTTGGAAATGCAAAGAAAATTGAAACGTTAACTTCTTGCTCAAAGAAAAATATGCTTGGACCTTGACACTTCTTGTTTGCTTACGCATTACGTATTAAGAATTCAGCATAACTTCCAGAAAGTCGTCTTGCTGTTGGACGTTTTATATGCTGCGGTCTGCCGTTCCTCAACCGACACAACGGCGTCTTGACCGCCAAAACAAAAAATTGGAAGAATAGAAAATTGGACGGGAGCTTCTAGCCTTTATTCATGTCTCCTAATCCGAGAAAATTAGAGAAGCAATCTCTATTCGAAGGGTCGTTGCTCATTGGCAGTTGAGTTAAAAAATCTGTTAATGTAGCTTCTGGAAAAAATTAAAAAGAGGCATATCAACTTGATATATAGTTATTACATTATGCACAAAAAAAAACACAAATATTATATTACAGCGTTAACATGCTTAATAGGTTATGGCCCAGTCACCCTTACGTGAATACTTCGTATTTTTTACAGGATTAAACTTCATATTTATATGTATATATATATATATATATATATACATATATATGTATTTTTTTTCTTTTTTACACAAGTATCAAAGTTCTTGATAAAGAAAAACACCTTTCCAAACGTTTATTCCTGGAAATGTTCCACATTTTCATGAATAACAACTGTATCAACAAAAAGACAGATATTAAACAACTGAGTGTCATTTACTCATATTTGCTAAACTGCGAAAAATTGGAGAACTTACATATCTTCCCAAATTTAGAATTTTCACAACCATAAATATAATCTGTGTTTTGGCCGATTCCACCAACAAATTTCATTCTACTCAAAATCTAATAATTCTCTTCTCACGATTTATTAATAATTGTTAATTTAAAATTCCCATTAATTAAAATATATTTTATTCAACTGCCTCTGGTCGGTTTAACAGTTTCTTACATAACATTCTGAAAATCTTATCATCTGAAGTGATTTGGCAACATATTCACACACGCCCACAATTCGTTCCATCTTTCAACACAGACATTGACAACCTTCGGCCTTCTGTCAAAGGTTCATCTCACTCATTATTCCATGACCACCATTTTGTCAATCATCAAGTGGCTTCACGGCGTAATGCTCTAATGTTTTCTAAATAATTTTTAATCTGTCATTAACTTGTCTTGTCATATTTTTTATAATTTTAACCATTGTACCATGTATCCAGCTCTTACCATGTTACTGGACGTTTCCCTCATCCTATATGAAAACAACAATTAGCAACATCCTCACATACTACTGTAAGTTGATTCAATTTAAATTCATTTTACACTTTTGTTGCTACTGTTATCATTGTAATTGCAGCTCCTGATGATGATGGCAAAGTCCATTGAAAGCTAGAGAGAAATAAAAAAGTATAAAGAGTCCTCTTTACTTAAATTTTGTCGAAGTACCCAACAAAAAGCGGAAGCTTTAATTTTTCACCTATATATGTATATATATATATATATATATGTATATAGGGTACAAAATACAATTACTTGTTAATTGGGAAATTGGCAAAACTTTTAGGCTTAAGTTGACTCTTTTGACGATAAAATCAAGCTTTCTCTATGGAGCCATCATAAGGATTCTGAAAACACAATTGTGATGCTAGCAAAGAAAACAGGACAGATTTAAAATGTCAGACAACTTACTCTTCGGTGAGGTTGCAGCCACAAGGTGTTTCAGAAAGAACGTAGAAAAGATCAAACTTGTGATCAGTAGTAAAACAAAGTATGATCATAGATAGATTTTGCCATACATTTCCACTTAACACTGAGGATAACTCACGACGACTATATCGTAACGCTGTCTAATGGGTAGGGGCTAAGCAGCGATTTTTCTTAGACATGCTCGTAGTTAACCTTTTTCTATCATCTTTCCCGTTTATCTATAACAGAGCCACCACTAACGCTACCCTTTTACTTTCCAGGACATCCGCGATCAATTTCTTACACAAAGAAAGTGACAAATATTAGCCCAAAATGAAAAACCAAATACGACCACACCTCTTGATCCTGGTGACACTCACAATCCTTTGCTCGAGCAAAGGTCTCTCCATCTACCCACCTCGAAATGGAGACCCGGCACCAGGAAGGTCCCCAGGACCACCATCAGACGTCCTTCAGGACATCAAGCTTCAGGATGTTAACCCACCAGAAGACCTTCAGGATATAAGCTCCTCCGAAGTTCTCCAAGGATCAGAGGAACTGGAGGACGTAGCGTCTCCAGATGTAATGCAGGAGATACGAGTGGATACGTCGTCCCAACAGGAAGAAACTTCGCAGGAAAAAGAAATCAGCGACTCCAAACAAAAAGATGGTAGTGATGACCCGTACACGAACAGTATGGAAAAGGAATTGTGTGAAGTGAGTGGTTCAGTGGTTGAAGAAGATAGAGATAGGATGGTCAACTTCACCATATCTCATCATCTCTTCAGAGTGGATGAAGTTGTACCCGGTGTTATATATAATGGTAAGTTTGTCACCCATTTTCAGAATGATAGCATGACACTCCGAGCAAATTAAATTTTCAGTTTCCAAAATTTAAGGGAGGATGTTGCTATACAGAGTGTTTCACGTGGGGATCTTGGAAACTTTAAGGGATATGAAGTCGTTTAATGGGAACAAAGCTGCGTATTCCGGAAACTAACAAATTGCCACTTTTTCTCCTCTACAAAAGATGGCGTAGTCAAATGTTCAATTCGAGGTTTCTTCTTCCGACAAATTAGTTTTCATGTGGACGTTATATTGGAATTTTGTATATTTAAACGCACTTCTCAGTGCTAAATTCAGTGACGATTTCCCTAGTTGAGAACGAAAACTATTAGGAAATAAAACGGTATGGTGGAACCTGAACTCAAAATGAAAATTGTATTGATGATAATAACTAATAAAGATGATGATCATAAGTGAGGTAAATGATAGCAGTTGTTCATAACGTTATCTGTTATTTTGTAGGCAAAGCCTGCGTCTTGTCTGTACATTGTTCACTGCTCTTTTTATTTCCCTCCTTCTCAGTCTATCACATTCATGTTCAACTTGAGGTATACCCTTGTATACGAAGCAAATAGCTGTCTGATAGTTTCAATTCCATCAGATGCAATTTTGTTTTTCTGTAATAACTGGGAAATAACTAAGGTTTGGCAATTTCGACGTATGACATATACATTTTTGAGATCGGAATTTCACACTCTATTCTTCTGGGCAATAATCCAATATTGCACTCACAAGAAAAGATAGAATTGGAGAAAGATTAAAGAGGAAACGTCATATTGAAATTCTAATTATACCATCACCTAGAAGAGAGAGGAGTGGTAATGTCAACATGCAATTTCTTTTGAAATTGCACTACAAATGAAGTCAGGAAAAAATAAGACTATTTTGGGAGAGTTCAATCTCTCGACGGAAATAGGTACTTCGAAATTTAAATCCTTCTGAGCAGCATTATATTAATTACCTAAATACGCAACTTAAGTGATTTCGTTTCCGAGATCGCAATGACGAGGTTAGAATTTGGAACACCCTGTATATAAAAGTCATATAATAATAAACACTGAGATTAAAATGCACTAAAATGCAACAGTTTGCATTTTGCTGGTTATTTCAATGATAGCCAGAGTCAGTTATTTGTTCTTACTATTCAAATTGAATATGAAAAATACGTCTATAGGAAAGTTTCGTAGTTTTTTATTACGTTTTCAAAAGAAAAAACTGTTAAATATGAATCGTGTCCGAGATTCGGAGCCATTCCATCGTCATCTTGAATATGCATTATGTTGATTTTCCGGAGCTTCGTTTCTGTCTGGGAATATTTTTATTGTCAGATAACTAAAAAAGTGAAAACGGATAAACTACATCGTTAGCTCCTAATTATTTGTTACAATCAAAATTTCCTCCCATATCTACAAGTACTATTCTGTGAAGCGCAAGTTAATTTCGTGCTGTAATACAACTATTTAGAAATATTTTGAGTAGCGTATAACTGAAAGCAGACTTCGACAATGCTTCATTTGAAAAGTATTTTTCTTAGATATACTGCATATTATTTGAAAATCATCCTTACGTATTACTCCTCAAGATAGTACGAATGAAGCCCGCATGACTCTTAAGTGGATATTAAGCAATTTGAAAAGTACTTTCGAAATTTTCATTACTTCGTTTTTTTGCTGTACTTGCCATCTGCGGTTGGTTATGCTTCAGTAGACGTAAAGCAACCCTTGTCATTTTAGCCTCCGCTTAAAGGTCACTTACCCAAGTCTTGTATATTATCATCGATCCTATTACTTATCTGGTCAATTTGTCTTTCATAACTGGAATAATTGCCTGAACCCTTGAAGACAAGTACACTATAACAAAGGCGACATCCAAGATGGTCTGCTGGTAAATAAATACGAGCCCCTTCCCACTTCAGTTGGCTCACTTCAAGATTTGTACCAAAATATGCCTATATAAACTAAACATGACGAAACTGTTTACTTCTAAAACAATATGTTTTCTCAAAAACATTTTAGATACACTCTAGTCGTAAAAAATACATATTTGAAATCACTGAACAAATAAACAATGTGCGAATAAATGCGCAAAGTTAACAAAGCAACAATTGGAAGATTATCATTGGGTAACATCACCTTTATTTTTTATTACGGCTGAAATTCTTTGGGGCATTTTGTTTTGGCAAAAAATTGGTGTAAAACAATCCCATATTTCTTGAAGCTTTTGTCTCAGTTCGGTATTGTACGAGCAGGATGTTGTCGTAGAACCTTTTTCATCTCGTGCCACAAAGTTTCAATAGGTGACAGACTGGACTACTAGAAACCCATTTCAAAAGTGGTACAATATTTTCTTTCATCCATTTTATAGCCTTTTTTGAGGTATGGCACGCTGCACCATCTTGCTGAAACACAAAATCTTGGCCGGATGTCGAACATTCTTCCATCGCTGGTAAAAGCGATTCTTCTAAAATTGCCAAATATTGGAGTGAAGTTTTCCTACTCCTTTTGATCACATACTGCCCCAGACCACAATGGATGCTTAACTTTCACTTTTCTCTTCAGACAGTCAACATGGAATGCTTCATTTTTTTGCTAATAACTATACTGCGACTGTCACCAACACAAACTTCGAATCGGGCCTCATCATTCCATTGTATTGCACACCATTGTTGAGGTGTCCATTGTCTATGTTCTTTATCCCATCTAAGCCGATTTTTCTTTTGCAGTGGAGTTAATAGTGGCTTTTCTTTGGCTTATAAGCAAGTTGTGCAACTTTAGGGTTTTTACTTCACTTTTTTTTATAAGAAAACTTACCTTGCAAGTGCTAAATCCCAGTTTGCGGGCCTCTCTATGAGTTGTGGACCTCAAAATTCTCCTTCCAACAGCGTCACTCCACAGAGCGCTTAATTTTAAATAATTGGCATGCCTATTTTTCACGATTATTCTTCTCAGTGCTCTTCGGTCGGTATTTGTGATATTACTTTTTTTCACATATCGTGGCTTAATATTAACTGAAAAAGTTACGTTATATCTTCTAACAATATTTCTCACACTGTACCGCGATAAGTCTAACAAAGTTGCAATTTCTGAGTTTGATTAAAAAAATTAATTATCAGTAACCGAATTTTCTCACTAATAACTTTTCCTCTACCCATTTTTAAAACCTTAACTACCTAAAACTATTTTAAACGTATTCTGACAGCTGTGATTAATAAAAAAAATTGTCATGGCTTTTCTTTTTCACAGCCACCTATACGTTATAGACTTATTTTGCACTGAAATGAAAATAGGTTGATATGCTGTAATTGCAACATGTGTTATTTTTATGCTGCAAATTTGATTACGGAGTGATAAAGTTGGTGTTTTCTACTACATATTATCAAAATGTTCATTGTTAATATTCTAAACTTATAGCACTCTGCTACGTTTTTATTATTTGTGTTTGATAAGAAAAAAACTAAGATTTCAATAGTTGGGCCAACTGAAGTGGGAAGCGGCTCGTACGTATTAAATAGTATTACTCAAGGATACAGTATCCATTGTTCAAAATTTAAGGGCTTGTGGCGCTAACTTTGAACTGGGATCATAAGTACCAGAAAAATTTTGATCCATACTCTGTTATAGCCACGTTGTAACATCATATTTTGTTTTGTCAAGTAGAACACCTCGATAATATTATTTCATACCAAAACTTACTGATCTAATTGCTGATTTGATATAGATTCGTCTAGAAACGCCTGCCAACAATATTCTCTGTAAATTTCCTACAACAACCGACATCATCATCAAAGTGGACTTCCTCCGATCCTGGTATTTTACTACTAAATAAACTATAGCATGAGAGTGATTATTAATATGATCCAGAGAGGGCTGCCGTCGATATTTTCTGCAGTTCCCCTCAAGCTGCCGAACGAGACATATAATTTCTCATCCATGACAGCTCAATATGTTAAGTGAGAAGTACGCGGTACATTTCCATAAAAATGGCCTACTATTTGTATACCTGGATCGTGTAAGGGTATACCATTAATCATGGTTTCTTTTCTGTCCAACGGAATGGAAAATGTCCCGGAAATTTCATTTCGAGTCGATAATCCATTTCTTCCACTGACCTGAAAATACTTGGATCGCATATTCCTGGGATTGCAATCGATTTTCAGCGGGTCGCGAAAATTTTATTTTTGGTTGTCTAAAAATATATTTAAGGGCAAGCGAGGGGTAATTTTCTGTTATTTAAAGTCGTGTTGAATCAAATTAAGCAAACATTCAAGATAGTAGTTACTAATTGCGGTCCAGCATAAACAGTAGTATGCAGAATTAGATAGCTCAACTGTCCATCACATCTTAGGCCTTCCTTCAGAAATATACTAAGTGACATATAAATCCGAACACCCAGTTTAAATGGTTTTATTTTAATAAAAGTTGGTGAATGTATTTATCTTACTGTAAATAACAAGTGAAAAAATTTTCAGCCTTATCAGTTGGACATTCCGGTTTTTATACTGCTTTTTTTTAATTCACTAACGCTCTAAAAATGAATATTTCAGCCGCAGTAAAGAATCAACGTTGGCGGATTTTGGTTCTTGACATCCTTTACGATCGGTTACGATGCCTAGAGTACGGAGACCTGTACGATTTCGTCAACTTAGTGAGTTTGATAGGGGCCGTATAGTGGGACTTCGGGAAGCTGGACTTTCTTTTCGGGCAATTGCAGTTAGAGTGCAAAGAAGTGTAGACACTGTGGTTAGGTGTTGTCAGGCATGGCTTCGAGAAGGCCGTACGCAAAGAGCAAGGGGCACTGTACGCCGCCGTAGAACAACAGACCGTGAAGATCGCCGCCTAAGATTATTGGCCTTGAGGGACCGTTTCTCCACTACCAGGTCCATTGCAAATGAATGGTTTGCAGAACACGGAAGACCTATTGGCATGCGAAGTGTTTACCGACGAATGAGAAGTTTTGGCTTGTTTTCATACCGGCCACACTGGGTCCTCCCTTTAACTCGAGAACACCGACGTAATCGCCTTGAGTGGTGCAGACAACGGTCACTCTGGGATCAGCAATGGAACAGTATTGTCTTTAGTGACGAGTCTCGATTTTGTTTAGGCATGCACGATGGTCGTGCCAGGGTTAGAAGGCGACGTGGTGAAAGGAGGAATCCACAGTTTTTTGTTGAAAGACATGTTCATCACACTGTTGGAGTTATGGTTTGGGGTGCCATAGCCTATGGTTCCAGGTCACCTTTAGTCTTCATCAGAGGTAACATGAACACGCAGCGTTATATGCACGAAGTTCTAGAACCCCATCTTTTACCCTATCTTGACA
Organism: Acanthoscelides obtectus; assembly: GCA_963669975.1. Classification (NCBI taxonomy): domain Eukaryota; kingdom Metazoa; phylum Arthropoda; class Insecta; order Coleoptera; family Chrysomelidae; genus Acanthoscelides; species Acanthoscelides obtectus. Next base: position 15,778,209 of record CAVLJG010000005.1, read on the forward strand.
CCCTGGCAGATCCAACTTTCCAACAAGATAATGTCCGACCACATGTTGCAAGAGTCACAATAGACTTCTTTCAACATAATGACGTCACATTGTTACCATGGCCACCAAGATCTCCCGACTTATCCCCAATTAAGCACGTGTGGGATATGATGGGTAGGAGATTGCTCAATTTGCAACGTCCTCCTCAGACTCTAGAAGCACTTCGAGAGGAGTTGGTGGTTGCCTGGAATGAGATACCACAGGAGGACATTGACCACCTGATCAGAAGCATGCCTAGGCGCGTTGGAGAATGCGTAGCACATCAGGGTGCATCCACACATTATTAAAGGTCAAAGGGCTTTAAAGAAGTGCAATCATTTTGAAATTTTTATCATTTACTTATTATGCTTCATTAAGTACTTATACAAAATTTTATTAAAATAAAACCATTTAAACTGGTTGTTCGGATTTATATGTCACTTAGTATATTTCGAAATTGACCTATTTTATAGTCCTCGTCCATCCGACATCATGAAGTACATCTTTATTGAGTCTTCCAAAAATTATACTGCATGTACCGCTTATTCGGCCTCAATAAATATTCACAGTACAGTAAATTGGTTAAAAGGTGAGAAACAGTTTACGATACTAATCTCTTTTGTCAAATATTATAAGTATCCGGTGAGTGAGGTTAATTTACTGTTCAACTAACATAATTCGAATAGCATTTCCATATAAACAGCCTTCTTCTGGGACCACTTGAAGCGAAATCTCTCATTGCAATCCATTGATTGGATAAACTACACATCGTAGCCTAGGTGCAGGGAATATTCAGCAGTGTGTACTAACGTCACGGCAAATTAATCTTTCACCGAAACTCGGTGAGAAGTTTGAAAGGCAGCATTCTAATTAGACCTCTCGGAACTTTCGGATCCTCCTGGAAAGCTGCCTAACGTAAACAAGGAGTTATATAATTACATGTGTGTAACAACGAGGATTACAGTAAAGCCAGAATTTGCTCAGAGTCAGGTTGACAACCATGAAATTTGAATCGGTGCCAAATATTCAACTTCAGTCTTTGGATAAGGAGCATCCAGCCAAACAAGTTTTTCTCTGCAATATCAGAGTTTCTAAGCACAATACACAAGGCAAGTCTTGGAAGAGGGGCTCATAGAATAACGAAGTTAGTTCAGTTACGAGTACCTCTGAAATTAACAACAGTATACTTTATCTGAAGTCACTTGAAATAGCATGAAAACCTTTGGTCGGCGCGTCCTTTGTAATTTCATGACGTATCATAGGCGTGCGGTCATTTATTTAGAACGATAATAATAATGTTTTTATATCACAATAAATGGATTGTACTATCTTCTTATTTTTTTTGATTTGGGATAAAAAATACTTATATTGGGAGTTTAATTTATGTTGACTGAAAGTTAGGAAATGGAAAAATTACAGAATTCCAACGTTTGACATAGGCAAATATTTACGTAGCAGGTAGGTATATAAAAAGGTATATAAAGACTTACATTATAGGTATTTATATATCATCCTCGCCTTCGGAGCTGTCGCTAGAGTCATCTTGTAGAGGAATTACAACGGGATTTACAGGAGGCAAAACACAATATTCATTTTCTTTTTCAATAATATGCCTAGAACACTGCTTCCATAGGTCTGTGGCAGCAATATGAGATACTGCATCTCTTATTGTGGCCAATAGCGATTCACTTAATTGAGGGGTCTGATTATGTTTTCTTACTTTTTTTTTAAAGCAGCCCAGACCAACTCAATCGGGTTAAAAATGCAGTAATAGGGAGGTAGACGTAATACTTCATGGCCATTTTGCTGAAGCAGATTGTCAACAACATACTCTTTTTCAAATTTTTGTCTTTTAATAAGATCCAATAATATGGCTTTGGTTGATTTTTGTGGTATTTCCATTCCCTTATCCTTCATAAAATCAATAATGTCTTGTTTTTTTGTGCCTGTATTCGGAATTTTGTTTTTCTGTCGGGAATGGTATGGCGCATTGTCCATAATAATCACTGAATTTGGGGAAATGTTTGGTATTAACTGCTGCTCTATCCACCTTTCAAATAAGTCAGAGGTCATGTCCTCATGATAGTCGGCACATGATTCTTTGATATTTTTGGCAGATAACAGCAAGGCATTAGGTATAAATCCATTTTCACTGCCAGCATGGAGAATAATGATTCGTTTTCCACGGTTGCATGGTGCATTTAAAATGCACTTGTTGCTGTCGTCAACCCAGCCGTACTGCACAACATCATGGGTATCATACCACGTTTCATCCAGGTAAATCAGATTTCTTTTCTGCTCTCTATAGATTTTAACTTTGTGCAAAAATTCTTGGCGCAATTCAACGATTCGAGACGACTCCATAATCACCATTCTTTTATCTAATTTTTTGTATTGAAAACCACACAGTTTTACAATACAGTGCAGTGAGTCTAAGCGTTTGTAATTATAAAAATCTTCAGGATAATCTTTTAATTTATCCCGTATCATTTCCAACGTGGGCACCAAATTTTCTTTATAAAATCCGTATATTATACGACGAATATCTTCCTGAAAACACACGTCTATTCTTTTTAATTTTTGCCCTATGCGCTTTCTGTGGAAGGAATGGTTGACTACATCTCCCCTTTTTATAACCCGATAAATGGTAAACCGACTGATTTTTGTCAGGATGCAAATTCTGTTTAAAATTTGATTTTGCGAGTAATCTGGATTTTCGTTTTTCCGACAATCATACATATTTAGGATTACTCTTTGGGTCTGTTCCTCTAAATCTTTATGAAAGAATTCTGTCCGCACAGGTTCATCAACCATCTCCTCGTGGCTTGGAGCATTTTCCCAAGGTCTCCAAAGAGCCATATTTAGGACACACAAGAACAATCAACACAACAATTAAATCGACAAGTAAACTGAGTATTCAAAAGTCAAAAACACACAAACTAATAAAATCTATGAAAAAACACGGACAGACTAAAGAAAACAGGTTTATTCACCGCTACACGGCACTGGCTAAACTGTTTCAATTTTCAGTAGCCACCTGCACTTGTTCGGAGCTCTGAAATACACGCTTTCTCATTGGCTACGTCCACGCATAGGCGTGCTTTACTCCACGTGGACCGGTGAAACTGCCTTTGATCTTATACGGGCATATTTGCTGCGAAATTTGGCGATTTTTGCAGCAACAGAGCGTGTTAAATATAGATATATAAAACGCACCCGGTATTTCACAGTCTTTCAAGTGACTTCAGATAAAGTATACCTCTAAAATTGATCAGGGGATGTCAGAACTTGAAGGACATGGTGAATTTCAGGCCACTAACGGTACCGTTTGGCTTCTCAAATATTTTTGAGTATTGCTATGCCAATCGGTTGATAATGTTCTTTGAGAATAGAAATACAGCAATCGAGTCATTCTATGAGCGGTTGATTTCACTCATTGAGGCAGGTGAGCGTCCGGTTAGGGTATTTTGGCTGTGTCAACCCTGACGTTCCGTTGCAAAAGCTCTCTGCATCTGTTGTCAATGACGCTCCTCAACTCATACCTTGTTGATAGGAACAGTACAACTACTACAGCAGATGAGCAAATTTTACATCGAATCCAATCCAGTGAAGTCACTGTTGATACTGGGGTTTCTCAAGGTTCTATTTTAGGGCCTACTTTGTTCATTGAGATTGAGTCAGTGTGTGGGTATGCGCTGTTCACACTATATACAGACGATGCATCAATTGTGTAAATTGGAAAATGATAGATGCAACGAGGTAATAGCAAAGTCCGGTGATTGGTTTTTCAAACATCAAGTTAATTAGGTTTCATAACTCACAAAAGAAGATAAATATCCCTGACGTTGAACATAAGAATGCAACACTGAACTTTGCGATTGGTGTTAGGTTTCTGGGAATATTGATAGACGATAAGTTATATTTCAGAGTACATTGCGACTACCTGGTTTGCCAACTTAACTCACTCTTTATTTATTCAAAAACTTGAGTTTGGTTTTCTCTGAAAGTCAGGTGGTCGGAATATAGTACGGTCTTGCGAAATCCAGTTCACAATAGAGGAGGAATTTACATCAATATATTGTTAAGAAATTGCAGTTAAATGCAGTGGGATATCAATAATTTCTAGACATGATTGGAGACTCTTAGAAACTGCCTCCTCCACAGAAACTACTACTGGTATAATACTGACTTATGATAGTTTTGCTTTATATGTTCTTTATTCTCATTGCGAGGGTATGATATTTCCCAATATTGCTTCACTTTTGTTCAATTGTTTGTAAGTGGAACAGCTATATCAATTACTGTTTGATTATATCGATTAGTATAAGAGCTCAAATAGGTTTCTAAGACTTTTAGCTTTTAGCTAATATCATGTGTACGATCTTAGTGACATGATAATTATGCCCTGTTAGATACAGCTGGCAGTTCTATGCTCTTAAATTTCAAACGGGGGTATGGCATTTCCTAAATACCTCCTTTGTATTTACATCTCTAGTATGTGGCGATCATAGTTCGTTGTTAGTTCGTATGTTCCTATTTTGAATAGCACATAGAAACCCTTTCGTTTTTGGGTGCAGGTAGCCTTCTACAAACATTAATAGTGATGAATCTTTTACCTAGTCCATCTTTTTCAAGTACTAAAGGGCACCTACCATGGAACATTTTATGTTAAAATCTAGTGAGCAACTCGGCCGAGGCTGAAGATAGGTTCTCTTGGGACTCGTGATTTCTGGCCAAGCTCCAACTTTGTGACTACCGAAAGTGTGAAAAAGGAGGCGTAGTTTAGACACTTGATCTTCACACAGGTGCTCCACACTTATCGTAACTCTTCTGTCACGTGCGCCAGGCCTTTCCTTTCAGATGCCGAACTTGGCTACAATATGCGGAATTTCGTGAGTAGTTTCCTAGTTTCTCGATCAATATAAGCAAGGTTTGATAATTCCGAAATTATAAAACATCACTGGCACAGTCCAAGAGTTTATTGGCCATTATAAGGTTTTTGCAATAAGCCTGGTGTTTAATGTAGATATTACAAGTAGTATTTTTCCAGGGTATGCAATATGACTCATTTTGAATATACCACACTCATCTAAACCAAAATGGATGACTATGTCTTTACTAAATATCTTGTTGTATGGATATAATGGAGGAGGAACAACAAGTGGTCTTTTGATTGTGAAAATAGTTTTATATCGTCCATGTAAATCAAGTGGGTGGCGCTAGTATTGTGTTGCTTACCTATCTTGTATCCTGCCGAGCTACAGTATATTCAGATAAGAGATAGACCGGACATAAACAAGACTGATCATCGAACGCTGTAACATTCGGTAGGGACGTATTAAGAGTCACGCAGTACATATTTTAGATAGTAGATGCTGCTTTGCGTAACTTTGTAGTAAATTAGCACAATTCGATGTGTATACGATTGGTGATGGATATAGGATCATGTGGGGGTGGGGTAAGAAATATATAATGATGTAAATATACATAAGGCTTTCAAAATTTTCGCTTCGATTTCCAGCTTCGGATGCCGCCTGATGTTTGGTGAAATACAGTCGAATATAATCTCAAAATGGCGTTTAAATTAGCCTAAATTAAAAATAATCGTATATCTCTTAAAATTGCTTTTAGAATATTGATTCGTATATTTTTTAATTTCTAGGTAAATATGTAACCAAATTAAAACGTTCAAAACGTAAAAAAATGTGCATGATTGAACATTGTTAGAAAGTAGATTCTTGAATAGGTTTTGCCAAAATGGGTTCAAAAATGTCAATAATTAATTAAAAAATACAGTAGCTTTATAATTACTTATAACTTACCGAATTTGATGAACGACATCTTTTATTGGAAAGATGAGCTTGATGAGCTTTCATCATCGCTACTGCCTGAAGCACCAACGTCAATAATGAATGGCTCGACTTGTTCCTCTAAAATATTGTCCAGTTCCCACATTCTCTTTTCAACTTTGTCTTTCACGTGCTTAATACAGTTTTCCCATTTTTGCGCTGTTATTAATTCTAGTGCTTCTTTGAAAAGTCCTTTGAGGTCACAAAATTTAAAAGTTGTATTGTGCTTAGCTATATAATTTTTAGCCTTTGCCCATATGAGCTCAATGGGATTGAGCTCGCAATGGTATGGAGGTAAACGGAGCACAGTTTTATTTTGACTTGCTGCCATTTCGTCAATGGCGTATTTTTGATATTCCGCCTTGTGATCCTTGACAATTCTTAATAATTGTACTTTCAGCATTGCTTCTTCAAAGTTGATATTTTTCGAGCGGAGCCAATTTTGAACATCAACTTTCCTTGAAGCCGTTGTTGGGACCTTCTCCATTCTTCGAGAATGCTAAGGCGCATTATCCAACACAATTACTGTGTTTTCCTCTAAGTTCGGTAAAATTTTTGAAAACCACTGTTCAAACGATTCGCCATTCATTTCCTCGTGGTAATCTCCAGTTTTCTTAGATTCAAAGCACCACAGACCGTCAACATCAAATCTATCCTCACTGCCAATATGGCAGATAATGAGCCTTTTCTCTTTACCTGGAAATCGAAGTACTAACTGGTGTAGATTTATTTCAATAAGCGAACCTTTTTCAAATGTTTTCATCACATTCAGCGAAAAAACATTGAGACATGAGTATCAGATTGATATAATTGGGATTATTTAGTCATATTGAAAGAAAGAATATTGAACGTCGTATGATTACTCAGCGCTTCACAATTTAATTTAAAGTTATAAACCTTTAAAAAATGAATGATCAGGAACCTGAAATACGCGCAAATATTAATATTAACAAATTATAACTTCATAAAGCTTAAAGTATGAATTAAAATGATTAGAAATATCCGATTGTTGTCTATTACTCGTATTTACCTGCTGGATTTTTTAATCCGGTGGATAGGCCATCTAGAAAGGCCCTCCTGGATGAAGTTACAGAATCATCAACCCATACTTTACTTGTAGTGTGTCCTGCGTTTACCCACGTTTCATCAAGGTAATAAATCTTCCTGTTTTGATTTCTATATTTCCCAATTTTTGTTAAATAATCCCTCCTCCATAGCACAATTTCTTCTCTATCCATTAGTAAACTATTACGACCCCGTTTTTTCCATTTGAAATTTAAATGCTTCAGTAACGCATGGAAAGTTGATCGTTTGAAATTTGGCAACGTTGTATCTCCATTTACCTCCTGCAGTACTTTATCTATAGTAGGTATTTCATTCCTAAAGAAGAATTCATGCACTTGTCTCCTAATCGCATGCTTATCAGCTTCATCCAATGATTTAACAATACTTTTGCGATGTTTACTGGTCATTGGCTCAGAAAAGGTGTGATTTTTTTTGTAGTGTCTTAACACATTAAACACTGATGCGCGACACACCCCAACTTTGTGAGAAACCTTCACAACAATTTCTTTGATGGTTGATGCCTCGTTCTCCTCGCGCTCGATCTTATATATATTCAAAATGACCTCTTTCATTTCTGCACTCAGGTGTCTTTTTTTAGAGCGTTTCCTAGGTGGACTACAGGAGTTTACAACTTCATCGGCAGTATCTGTACTACTGGGCATTTTGCGCAAGCAGTTGATAACAATAACAATCAATAACAAGGTATAACAATAACAACGACAAACTCAACAACTTAATAAGATAACAAATGAAAACGCCCAAAGAAATATCAAATTGCAATGATGCACACGACATACGTAACACGTCTGAACCTGAATGTGACTCTGCCTTGATACGACTGCTCTGCCGCTAGGCATAGGCATTTAATTGCGAATTGACCAATGAGGGCTCCTGTTTTACGTCGAGACGGCGGTGTTAGCGTGAAAATCACCCGAACCTTTTGTTTACATCCGGTCTATCTCTTATCTGAATATACTGTATTGTTTAGTAGCTGATTTAGCAGATGTAGTACGTATTATTCTTAGATTGTCACCTTGGTAAATACCTTGACTGATTTGGTCATCATCAAGCTTAAATTTGTCCGCGAAGAGAGTAGGACTTTATCGTCTCACCTAGGTATTTAAGCACATTCTTAACGCAGGGTTGACTTTATATATCTAGTACCTTGAGTAACCCATCATGAGGAACAGAATCTAACGTATTGCTATAATCACTAACATGTACATATATAGATTTCGTTATTTCAGTTGTGTACCTTAGACTATTATGGCATCAAGTGTAGCTATTCCTTAAGATCCTTTAATTTCTTAATATGTTCTTTCCGAAATACCTGGTAGGCCTTGCTACTCCGTGTGAAACACCCTTAATGGTACAAGATAAAAGATAAATTTCCAATTATGCATATGCATAATAAAATATGAACTACTCACATATCTCTATACTACCGCGATATCCTATTATCCATATTCCCATAAACCCAAATGGCTCGTTCACGATGCGTTCTATTTTTATCTAGACAGTAAAAACAGACTTGCTATGTGGGGTAGTTGGATCGGGGATGGAAAAGACAAAAGCAAGACAATAAACTGCCGAACTTCCCCTGAACTTGACCTGTTTGGGGTTGGAGGCGCCAGGGCAAGATTTCATGAGGCTCACTGCGCGGTATAGTCCAATCCTCAGTGTTTTTGAGATCAGAAAAGATAAAAACAGGTTCAAATTTGAGATGATAGTTGATTTTAGTAGGGACAAAAAACATTAACCGATAATAAAAAGGTGATAACAGATTCATGATTCACCTAAGAAGCGTGTGTACCTTGGAAAATTCCGCGAAAGAGGTATTTTTGGATGTCATATGACATTACGAGAAAAAATAAAACTGATTTCCGTGGATACGTCCGTTTTTCTGTCTGTCTATCGGTTTGTCTGTTTGCCTGACTGTCACCTGTCAGCCAGTCTGCCCGTCTATAGCTTGGAATATACTGCTCGGATTTCGATGAAGTCTTTCTATCTATTCAAACAATAGTGCAACTATAGTTAAAAAACAGCCTCGTGTAAAAAAATCGGCCTGTGTTAGAGACTCTTGTAACGTTTTTTGTAACTTTATTAGTCGAAAAGGCACTTAGCAATAGGAGGTCTAGCAGATTTACTATTGAGGTTACCCACTTGGTGTGCTAAGTTGCTGTAGGGTCTGTGAACGTATCTAATAATAAACATGTTATGATTGCGTAATTGACCGACACTGTACACGCATTGCGTGCCAACCTTACCTCCCCCCTCTTTGGAATTAGACCGGAAGGGCATTCTGTGGGTTCGCCTCAACTCCAAAACATCACCCAAATTTATTTGCTGCCTTGAACGTAGATTAGCGCGAAAGCGGCAGACGACAAGCTACGAAAAATTGGAAAGGAAAGAAGGTAAAGTTTTGATGTGTAACTTGCACTGTTCAAACCATATCACAGAAAAGTTGAGAAGTGAACTCTTATACAACGTTGTATAGGGTGCCCCAAATGGTACTTTATAATTGAAGCTTAGCGCCATTCTTCAACGACTTATTCTAGAAACTGTGCCTATTACCAAAGTTGACTATTGCGAAAGTGAATAGCAACTGTATATCTTAAATCCGACAGATGGATTGTCACTATGATAGGTCACGCAACCGAGCCAACCGCGTACAGCGCTGTTTCATGGTTATTGGCAATCATCAGCACTATCCAGTTCTTTAGGTAGAACATGTTACGGGTTTAATTTGAAATCATACTCTTACCTCAGAATTCAAGATTTATTAGCTGAAAAATTGTACACTGTGAGCGGTTACCAAGACTAGATTCACAATCTTAAGTCCTAGGTGCTATCGTGGTCCGTGGGATCAGCCCTAAACTTTGTTCAAACCTTGTAGGAACTGCCGTGACCTTGCAATAATCGTAAACACTAACCAAGGGTAGACATATTTCTAGTTTAACAACCTGAAGATTTTCTCTATGGTTTATACGTAACTCTCCACCTATTATCTCATTTTGTAGTTGAGGCCCGTTCATCTGAGAATTGTTTACGTCTTCGTTTCTTTCCTAACCTCAATGTTACATTTTGACAAGTGTTCGGTCCTTTCAGTCCGGGAACAGTCCGCTGTTGTTCCATTGCTCCATTGCTCCTCTCGAACTTTGTGTTCCGTGTCCAAGTTGAAGGAACTTTACCTTTTGGTCGTAGCTCTGTTGAGAAGCACGTATTTTGCGGATCTTTACGCCAAATAAAGTCTAAGCGTTCTTCCTTTTTATGTCTCATACAATCCTACGGGGATGTGGGAGACGGAAGTCTTCGACGCTTTTACGGCGTTCTAGCCGACACTTCTAGGCCACACTCCAACAGAGGTAAGCAATTCGGCTTGCGTTAAAATGGAACCCGGCGCCATATTGGATTTTTGTTTCAGGCCTTTTTCATCTTCTCTACAACTAACATCTGCTAGCAGAATGGAGCAGTGAAGTGAATAAAAGCTGTCTGTTGGACCTGTGAAGTTCGCTTCGATAGTCGTCTCATCACTATGACCGTCTGATGCTGCCGATTCTTGAGATATAGTGTATAATGGCATATCATACATAGGTATTTTTTCAAATCTGGATCGATGACTATTCACTTATGTGAAATTCTAGTATAACGCACACAACAAAGAATGGACTTCATTATTAATGATTAGAGACGGAATGTAGTATTAAAGATTCAATTGTGGAGGAAAACCTTGATTAACTTATTTTTAAATCCCACCCCAAGTCAGAAAAAAAGCTATTTTGGGAGAATTCCTTTCTTTTTCTTGGTCTATCTCCTGAAAAACTATGAATTGCAAAAAATCCCCAGTAATTTTATTAGTTACCTAAATACACACCTTTTCCTTCATTTAAGCACTTCGTATCACTTACCGTTTTCTAATGGAGGTCAAATATTCTCGCTATATTTCCAATGGAAAATGTTGCAACTTGCAAACTGCTATTGTTCCCCGAGTTAGACACGCACAATGCCGGCATTTCTTTACCGATGTGTTCAGAAAGTGTGTATCGTAAGCATCGATCTTTCCTTTAGATAGTTCAACGTTTTCAGTTTTCGTTTTGCCAGTCCGCCCCTGCAGTCATGTGTGCTTAAGCGGCAACAAGAGGGCACTTTCCGGGGCGCGTTATTCTCTTTGAATAATAAGGAAGACACGCAGTGACGTGGCACGTAAGACGCCCAGCGCTTTCTTCCTTCATACGAGAAACTATCATGTTTTATTCATGGAAAAAGAGCTGCAGGTGGGTACGTTAATGCATTTATGTATAAGCTTACAAGATTACAACCGTATCGAAGGTACAAAGATTAGGCACTGCTTCGTTCACCTTACGATGATACTGATAGTATGATCGAGAGGTAAATGATACTCTCAAGGCTTTATGAACAAAAATATTAAACTGCATCGTGTTAAGCTGTGACTGGTATTGCTCATATGTATAAGCTTGACTTTCTCATTTGCTTGTGTTGAACGCGGGGAAAAAATGTTATATAGAAGACCCCCCTTAAAATACGGTGTATGATGTTTCATCTTTGGACATGAGTTGTGAATCACTCTGTAAATCATAAGGAGATAAGATGCATCACTTGGAAATGTTTCGGCTTATCTGACGACGGTATCGATAGTGTGATCGAGTAGTAGACAAAGAGATTTTCAAAAGTAATATTGTAAGGGCATCCAATTTTTTCGAGAAAATTGAAAAAACACGATGCCAAGTAATATTTTAAAAAGAAGCATGAGTGCTGGTGGTAACAAAAATCCGAGGATTTTTGCACCTGTACAATGAACGCATGAATATTACTTTGCATTCTGTCTTCTCGATTTTTTTTACAGGAAAAAACTAGATGTCCTAATGGTATTTGACAAGACTATTTCCTGAGTAACAGATTGCTGGTGTCCTAGACCATAATTACTTGTTAGCAAGGGTGTTGCAATTTCTGGTGACAGCAGCCGTCAAGTTTTGCCGCGGGTAAAGTCGAAAAAGCTGCTGACAGGTGCTGTCATACAATTTTTCCATCTAGAAACGATTTATAATTAAAAATTGCGCGTTTGTGATTGGTAGAAATTGAAACGAGGGAAATAGTCACAAATAAAATGCTGTTTACCTTACGATGATACTGATAAAGAGATCGAGATGTAAATGATACTCGCAAAGCTTGACTGTCTGATTTGGTTGAATTAATGATGATAAGATAAGTTGCATTACTTGGAAACGTACTCGCTTATCTTACGACGTTATTGATAGGGTGATGGAGTAGTGGATAGAGAGATTTTCACAAATAAAATGCTAGTGTAATCTGCTTTCCGATCATATCGGGAAATTCGCATAACTTTCAAAAGCTTACAAAGTTGAGTGCAATTCAAAATCAACAAATTAATTACGTAGGGACTATTTGACAATTAAAGAGAATTTTTTAGCAATCTATCCGATGAACTCATGCTGAAATGCAATCGGTGCTTTTCAAACTTTTTTCATCATGAGTTTTAGATTATTCCTCAATGAAAAGACCAAGTAAACTGTTCTGTATACAATTTATTTCTACATCATCGCGCAAATAAAGAACAGGTTTAATCAAAATTCTCAGCTTTTGCAGACGAAAGGTGAATATTCATTAATTTTATTACAGGTAATGAAATATTCCGTAGACACTCAAGCTTTAAGAAATTACACTTGAAACTTCCCGAGCCCTCATCTAGAGGACCCTGTTAAGAGGTCTAATACAAGTTGAGTGTTTTGTACTGAACATTTATTGGCAAATTTATCGCTCCAATCTTTTCGAGATGATGTGATTATCGTCACAAAATACTGGCTAGGTATAAGGTCGAATTAGTAATCTTAAAACTCGCAGTTTTACTTCTAGCATATGCTGAAGATCATGTTTGATTTCTGAATACACATTTTACCCTGTCCTGAAATGAAATGCATTTTGAAAAATGCACAATGATAAAGTGTGGGTTATAAGACAGTTTTCTACATTTTAGGACTTACTGGTTAGTTACTGAGAATCGCAAAGCAGAATATGAAGAACTTCATCACCACAGTAGTTTTCTAGCTTTATGTCGAAGAAGTGAAAATACGTTAAAATATACTAAGTGACATATAAATCCAAACACCCAGTTTAAATGGTTTTATTTTAATAAAAGTTGGTGAATGTATTTATCGTACTATAAATAACAAGTGAAAAAATGTTCAGCCTTATCAGTTGGACATTCCGGTTTTTGTACTGCTTTTTTTTAATTCACTAACGCTCTAAAAATGAATATTTCAGCCGCAGTAAAGAATCAACGTTGGCGGATTTTGGTTCTTGACATCCTTTACGATCGGTTACGATGCCTAGAGTACGGAGACCTGTACGATTTCGTCAACTTAGTGAGTTTGATAGGGGCCTTATAGTGTGACTTCGGGAAGCTGGACTTTCTTTTCGGGCAATTGCGTTAGAGTGCAAAGAAGTGTAGACACTGTGGTTAGGTGTTGTCAGGCATGGCTTCGAGAAGGCCGTACGCAAAGAGCAAGGGGCACTGGACGCCGCCGTAGAACAACAGACCGTGAAGATCGCCGCCTAAGATTATTGGCCTTAAGGGACCGCTTCTCCACCACCAGGTCCATTGCAAATGAATGGTTTGCAGAACACGGAAGACCTATTGGCATGCGAAGTGTTTACCGACGAATGAGAAGTTTTGGCTTGTTTTCATACCGGCCACACTGGGTCCTCCCTTTAACTCGAGAACACCGACGTAATCGCCTTGAGTGGTGCAGACAACGGTCACTCTGGGATCAGTAATGGATCAGTATTGTCTTTAGTGACCAGTCTCGATTTTGTTTATGCATGCATGATGGTCGTGCCAGGGTTAGAAGGCGACGTGGTGAAAGGAGGAATCCACAGTTTTTTGTTGAAAGACATGTTCATCACACAGTTGAAGTTATGGTTTGGGTGGTATAGCTTATGGTTCCAGGTCACCTTTAATCTTCATCAGAGGTAACATGAACGCGCAGCGTTATATCCACGAAGTTCTAGAACCCCATCTTTTACCCTATCTTGATACCCTAGCAGATCCAACTTTCCAACAAGATAATGCCCGACCACATGTTGCAAGAGTCACAATAGACTTCTTTCAACATAATTATTTCACATTGTTACCATGGCCACCAAGATCTGCCGACTTATCCCCAATTGAGCACGTGTGGGATATGATGGGTAGGAGATTGCTCAATTTGCAACGTCCTCCTCAGATTCTAGAAGCACTTCGAGAGGAGTTGGTGGTTGCCTGGAATGAGATACCACAGGAGAACATTGACCACCTGATCAGAAGCATGCCTATGCGCGTTGGAGAATGCGTAGCACATCAGGGTGCATCCACATATTATTAAAGGTGAAAGGGCTTTAAAGCAGTGCAATCATTTTGAAATTTTTATCATTTACTTATTATGCTTCATTAAGTACTTATATAAAATTTTATTAAAATAAAACCATTTAAACTGGGTGTTCGGATTTATATGTCACTTAGTATAAATCACGTTACTATATTATTACACCTGCAATAAGCTCCAGTCATAAACATTTAACTGGGAGTGCTATATCCACTGACATTATGAGTAATATCCAGGCTATCCAGAACAAGACACAGCTATAGAAGCGAAATGGAAGTGGGTAGCACATTTTGTACATCTGAATACTAATTCGACTAAAAGCTGTAGACCTAAATTATAGCCAGAATTTAAGACTTCTTCTCCCCTTTCCACCGTCTCGCATTTGTTTTGTGACTACCAGAATTCTAGGACAGACACACATTGGTGACAGGGATGACTTCTTTCTTCGGTATCTCAAAGACCTTTCCTGCGATAAAATATCGAATGAGTAAGCAGTCTTTTATGTTCAAAAAAGTGCTCATGTCACATGCTACAAATGGATGATGAGCAAAAAATACTCGTAGGGGTTCAACGACCTCTTACAGTATTAACTCTGATAGAAATGCCACAAGCGATAATAACATCTAGTTTCCGACACCCCAGTCGTCCTCGTTCCGACTTTTTTGGATATAATTTATCCACAGCAAAGTCGACTCCGAATTCGACATATGCAAACTTATATTAGTAGACAATCTCTTACTCCAAACATATGGTAGTTATAACAGGGTAGCTTTGGGAATTCTTTCAAAAATTAATGAATATTTTAGTTGAAGCAGGTGTTGCGAACATGCGCTCACACTGAGTGGAATACTAAAGAATGGCGTCAAGTAAGTAGACTCTGTACCTCATACGCTACGCTGGAAAAAGGAATTGCTACAGGTGCACGTGATCGTTGCGATGACCAATCCCAAGTGAATGTGAGTGTACAGTGCACTCAGGCCGCAACAGTGTGGAGGCTTTTGCCGACTGTGACGTACGACCACAGACGACGACGCTCGTCCATCGGGAGACTCTAGGAGATATTTCTACTTTTAAGAGCAGATCTACGTTGACATCTATGATTATGTAGCTATGATGGGTTGGAGGCATATAGGTATACCAACGTCAATAAATTGAGATTTACTTTTTTCTGCAAATCACTTCTTCCAATTTTTAACGTCTACAAATTTTTTTCCGACAATGGGTGCACAAAAATGGCAGCATTGCGATGAAAACAATCAAGCATTATGAAACGGTTATGAAAGTTTTGAATACATACGCTCTAGAATATTTGTAACAACTGAAATATTCAAAATTTTGGGCTCGTTTAAATGTGCGTGTTTGGCATTTTTTGGTACATGGTTCTAGTATACGCACACGACAATTCTGTGTCCAAGAATTTGGTAGCTTCGGTCTGAAACGTAATGGAGTCGTTTTAAATATCGCTGTTTTCATATAGTTTGATATGTTCTTTGCGGATATTTACTTATTTGTATCGTATTTTTGCCTTTTGCGCCACTAAATTGAAAAAGCATCATAGCCAAAGAAGTGCGATTCTGCCTCGTCATTTTTAAAAAATAGCTCTATAGCAAACTGAACCAGAAGATGTACTACAGCTTATCTACTAATCTCTTTCCGTCAGTTGGATTGGTTTGGCATACTTGCGCAGCAAATCTCAATCCAACACGACTTCAGCCACCATTTTATGAATATTTTTTGAAATAATTTATTTCAACACAATAATACAAAATGTATAATCAGTTTTAACAATAATTCCCCTATCAGTGCTTGCAAACACTGGCCCCCAGAGTAACAAAACAATAATCAATATCTATGGACAATACACACACACTGCAATGTTGGTCATTATTTCAACAAATGAATTCATTAACATTTTTTTCAATTCTCTAACAAAACTTCTATAGTTATTTGAATCTTTTATACAATGAGGTAAATTATTAAGTTTTTTAATTGCATCTGTGATTGGATTTTTTAATCCTACATTACATTATTTTGTGATCTTGTTTGGTAATCATGCACGTTAAGGTAGAACCTAATATTTATGTTACTTTTTTGTAGATTATTTATAATTTTATAAACAAGTTTACATTGTCCCACCTCCAATAACACTACTAATTTGTTTAAATTTAAATTTGAATGAAGAGTATTGTAAGCCAATCAAAATTAAATAATATTTTCATAATTTTATTTTGCAAAACTTGAGCTTTGTTAAAATTAACTTCACCGCACATACCCCATACTGGCAAGAGGTACCTAAAATTTGTGAGGAAGAAGGCACTATAAATTTGAAATTTGCTTTTGTAGGACAAATAATCTCTACTCTTATATAAGGCAGATAGCATTGAAACTATTTTATCAGAAATTCCATTTAAGTGTAGTGACCAATTTAAGTTTCCATCTATTAGTAATCCCGAATATTTAATTCTTGGCACTTTTTAATGCGGTATATTATTTATGTTAATATTTAGATTATTGTTGACTGTCTAATTTTTTTGATTAAATATAATGTATTTTGTTCTTTCAATGTTAATTTTTAATCTATTTGAAAACAGCCACTTAAGCCAATTTCGTCTGTTCCAGTATAGTATACCAGTACAGTGTCATCTGCAAAGGTAAAATATCTTCCGCTTAGATTCGCCAGCTTGAGATTCAGTACATAAAGACTGTATAACAGAGGTCCAAGAACTGACCCCTGTGGTACTCCGTCGGTGCTGAATAGCCATTCACTATCAATGTCTCCAAGCTTTATGTACTGCTTCCTGTCATATAAATAAGACTCAATCAAGCTGTACGAAACACCTCTAAATCCCATTTTAAACAATTTATCCAAAAGAATGTCTATGCTTACTACGTCAAAAGCTTTTTTCTAGGTCAATGAAAACATCTCCAGCTATTTATTTTTTATCTAGAGCTATTGAAATGTAATCCACAATTACTGCGCTATCTGTAAGAATACGAAAAAATAGAGATTCAGAACAAGTACGTCGAAATATATGGAGGCAGTAGATTTGAAGTCCTTTAACGTTTTTGGATTTCTCGTATATTAACGTTGGAGTAAACTTTGCCGGTTCCATAAACAGAAATTATTAAGCAAAAATTTGATAAAAACACAAATTTTAGTGAATTTTGTTTAGTTTAATTAAGCATCTAGTTATACTAAGTGACATATAAATCCGAACACCCAGTTTAAATGGTTTTATTTTAATAAAAGTTGGTGAATGTATTTACCTTACTGTAAATAACAAGTGAAAAAATTTTCAGCCTTATCAGTTGGACCTTCCGGTTTTTATACTGCTTTTTTTTAATTCACTAACGCCCTAAAAATGAATATTTCAGCCGCAGTAAAGAATCAACGTTGGCGGATTTTGGTTCTTGACATCCTTTACGATCGGTTACGATGCCTAGAGTACGGAGACCTGTACGATTTCGTCAACTTAGTGAGTTTGATAGGGGCCGTATAGTGGGACTTCGGGAAGCTGGACTTTCTTTTCGGGCAATTGCAGTTAGAGTGCAAAGAAGTGTAGACACTGTGGTTAGGTGTTGTCAGGCATGGCTTCGAGAAGGCCGTACGCAAAGAGCAAGGGGCACTGGACGCCGCCGTAGAACAACAAACCGTGAAGATCGCCGCCTAAGATTATTGGCCTTAAGGGACCGTTTCTCCACTACCAGGTCCATTGCAAATGAATGGTTTGCAGAACACGGAAGACCTATTGGCATGCGAAGTGTTTACCGACGAATGAGAAGTTTTGGCTTGTTTTCATACCGGCCACACTGGGTCCTCCCTTTAACTCGAGAACATCGACGTAATCGCCTTGAGTGGTGCAGACAACGGTCACTCTGGGATCACGAATGGAACAGTATTGTCTTTAGTGACGAGTCTCGATTTTGTTTAGGCATGCACGATGGTCGTGCCAGGGTTAGAAGGCGACGTGGTGAAAGGAGGAATCCACAGTTTTTTGTTGAAAGACATGTTCATCACACTGTTGGAGTTATGGTTTGGGGTGCTATAGCTTACGGTCCCAGGTCACCTTTAATCTTCATCAGAGGTAACATGAACGCGCAGCATTATATCCACGAAGTTCTAGAACCCCATCTTTTACCCTATCTCGACACCCTGGCAGATCCATCTTTCCAACAAGATAATGCCCGACCACGTGTGGCAAGAGTCACAATAGACTTCTTTCAACATAATGATGTCACATTGTTACCATGGCCTCCAAGATCTCCCGACTTATCCCCAATTGAGCACGTGTGGGATATGATGGGTAGGAGATTGCTCAATTTGCAACTTCCTCCTCAGACTCTAGAAGCACTTCGAGAGGAGTTGGTGGTTGCCTGGAATGAGATACCACAGGAGGACATTGACCACCTGATCAGAAGCATGCCTAGGCGCGTTGGAGAATGCTTAGCACATCAGGGTGCATCCACACATTATTAAAGGTCAAAGGGCTTTAAAGCAGTGCAATCATTTTGAAATTTTTATCATTTACTTATTATGCTTCATTAAGTACTTATACAAAATTTTATTAAAATAAAACCATTTAAACTGGGTGTTCGGATTTATATGTCACTTAGTATATTTGTATGGTAATATAGATCAGAAATGGGACACCGTCAAACAGCTGTTTTTTGTGTTTTTCCAATTGATATTTACTGATAATTCTGTTGCTCCAAATCAAATATCTTGTCAAACACTTAACCCCAATGTCAGTGTTTTTTTTTTTAATGAAATTACAGCTTCTCGGTAAAAGAAACTCCAGAACATTGCTCCTACTCACTTTAATAAACGGCGTCATTTAAGGAATACCTATGTGCCAGCTCCGATTATCAGCTTCGCGTAAGAGACTTAAGCGCCAGAAAATTGTGGGGATAATCCTGGGATAAAGTGAGGAAATAGGATACGGCAAAAGCCTGGATATATTTCTCTGTTTCACATTGGCTCTTCTCCCTATGATAACAATATTCAATTCAAGATAGCAGTGATTTACGGTTACAAGTCAAACCGAGTTGAATAACATTATGCTTATCGTGTAATTTTATACTACTCAGACATGAGGGTAATGTGCTCTTCAAAAAATTGTAATAAACATAACCACCAAGCTGTAAGAATAGAGGATAGGATTATTTATATCATTTAAAGAGAATTGTGAAATGGACAATGTTATGCGATTCCATCACAGATTTTTTGCGGACTGGCACTGCGGATGGCTCCAAGAGTCGGCAGTCTGGAAGTGCGACTACTGGAGCACCTGGCTGGATATACAGGGTGATTCAGCAAATCGTAGCACTATTTGTAGGGCATAAAGTGTATCAAGCTAACAAGATGAAACGTTCATATGAGCATGGTTCTGGGAATGGTCCCATACTGGAATAGACGGTGCTCGAGTTATAATTTCGAAACGGAATGAACTTATATCTTTGTAAAGAAGAAAAACGTTGACCGAAAATTATACATGCAGTATTGATGACGTGAACAAAACAATTCATACAAAAATGCTTGAGCTTGAGATCACACCAGTTGAGTATAAATTGTTGACTGTTGACTTTTTTTACACGTCTTTTAAATAAGGTACCTGGTTCTGTACTCTTTACGTGAAATTTTCCACTTTTAAAGAAAAAGTATCCCCAGTTGCAGAGAAATATTGCTACTTAAATTTTGCTCTATAAACGTTATTGAAATAATAATGATAAATAATACTCACACGTGGGCCCAAGAAAATCCTCATACCATTCGTGAAGGTCATTTCCAACAACGTTTTAAAATAAATATTTGGGCGGGTATTCTTGACGATCAGGTAATTGGCCCTTTCGAGTTACCCCCAAAGTTGTCAGGATAAGGATACCTTAGCTTTCTAGCCAATAACCTACCAGAACTTTTGGGACAGACCTTAGACAACATGCCATTACAACGGAGACAGAATTTGTGGTTTCTTCATGACGGGGCACCACCACACATTTTTAGAGGCGTCAATATTTGAATGAACATTATCCAAATCGCTGGATCGGTCAAAATACTCCTGATCCTCGAAAATGGCCAGCAAGATCTCCTGACCTCAATCCGATGGATTTCTGGTATTGGGGAGAACTTAAAGGGATGGCTTATGGGGCTAGTCCAATAACAACTGAAGCACAACTTCGCGAAAAAATTTTAAATGCGGCTGAAATAATAAATGGACAACTTCGAGGACCTAGAGTAAGAAGAAAGTGAGTTCGTCGTAATGAAGCTTGTGTGGAAAGTGGAGGACGACATTTTGAACATCTTCTTTAAATGGAAAAAAGTGCAGTGTTGGTTTTAAAAAGAAAAATTGTGTTCCCTATTTGTAATTGGATTTTTTTAATACGTTCAATAAACTTTCACTCACCAGGTGAAGCGCTGAGTCAGTTAGCGGTAAGTCCATTTATTTTAATTGTTTGCATTTTACGAGTACATTATCGAATAATGAAATAATACCTAAGAGCCAAAAATAACAAACTCCATATTATTTTATTTGACTTTTAAGTCGCTTTTCTCTAAAAAAATGCCGTTTTCACCTCCATGTTATATGAAACTTTTTGCTTCTTCTAACACCCTCTATCACCCATTTAATTAATGACTATCATAAAGTGTACACCCTGTATATTATATATTATTATACTGGCCTCAATATCAGAGATACTGGTCTTTCTTTACCTAAACGCCCTTTGTATAATCTGTCACAGACATGACGTAATTACTTTATACCAACCACAAGAAAAATGATAATATAATACAAAATATAATTTTCATTTCAGCCTGGCAAAAACGAATAGGGTGTGAATGCTCACCAACTTCTATGTGAATTAATGTATATAAAGTGAGCAAACTCGCTAGGCCGCTAATGAGTTTAAGCTAATGAAGTTAAATCAGCTTCAGCGTTGCGGGTGAAGGTTGCACAAAAATAGAGGACTTGCAACGCGTTTAGGTATTTACCGGGACGTGTTTTCCTTTAATGTAGCTAGGTCATAAAAATTATTTGAAATTCCAATAGATGTGGTTATAGGATCAGGTAACTATATACATTTATCAACAAGAAGCGGCAGCACACCAAACGTGTGAGCTATACTCGAGGCTAGGCCTTATCTGGGCTTTGTATAGAGTGAGGTCATGCGGAGAAAAGTACTTCTTAGCCTAGCTTTTTCCCAAAAGCTGCAGCTATTGACGAGATGTGTTCGTGCCAGATCAGGTCTTCGGTGATCTGTACTACGACCAGCCGAAATAAATGGTTCTTTGGCAGAACTCGGCCATCCATCGAAACCGGATGAGCGCTAGGACGCTTTTTGTTAGTCAAAGTACAGTACTGTGTTTTGGAAGCATTGAACTGTACAAGATTGTTGCGTCCGCAAACATTGATAGCCTCTAGGTCTCTTGTCGGAGAGGAAGTCGTCGCTAGTCTTCTTTTTTCCAGCTCAGCGGCAGAGATCGGCTTGTCACACTGAATTCCTGCATGTAGAGTGCTGTCTTTAGCGAAGCTGTGGATTGGGTTGATCGTGCAGGAAAGGTCGTTGATATGTAAGAGAAACAGTGTTGGAGCCAAGACTGATCCCAGGGGAACACCTCCGCTGACCGGAATTAGAACAATGTAAAATGGTTTTAAAAATTCTAATTAACCATATAGGATTGAATAACTCTGTCACCTTGCAGTAAAAGCATTCAATAGTTTAACGAATAGTGTAAAGAATGTACATTTATTTAGAAGTAATGTAAATGTACTCAAAAGTCACTTGAACTGTTGAATTTATTGTTGCTAAAATTCGCACTTTGAATATAGTTATTCTCGAGGCCAGTGTTCTATACAGATTATAAAACTTTGTTCACTATAAAATTTGTAAAAATTGACTTTCGAATAAAGATTTTCTTTTCAAAGAAAA
This sequence comes from Acanthoscelides obtectus, assembly GCA_963669975.1. Lineage (NCBI taxonomy): Eukaryota > Metazoa > Arthropoda > Insecta > Coleoptera > Chrysomelidae > Acanthoscelides > Acanthoscelides obtectus. The sequence continues at coordinate 15,800,467 of CAVLJG010000005.1, forward strand.
AAAAATGTGTAATAATGATAATAAGCAGCCGCTTTTCTTCCATGCTTTTTTGTTAACATCTCTAGCCCGCAATTATTTGATAATGATCAATAACACTGGACAACAAATTTTAGTTTTTTAATTGTATCTTGTGGGAAAAGTGCACTTCTTTGTTAATTTTGGGGCGCTGAATCCAAAAATGACAATGAAATAAAAAAATTAGTTGCGGTTTAGAAAAAAACTTTTTATTTTTAAAGATATATTAAAAAATGTAACAAGATTCATATACTTATAAGAATCACTATATGCGCTGTCTTTTTGCAGTTCTTTTATGGATCGTTTCTGGAGCATCTCTACCAAGAGTCCAACAGTAGTCTGCAAGCATGGAAGGATTCCACTTTCCCTGGTACCTTTTTTCCATTGTTGAAATATCCTGATGAAAAGGTTCGCCGTGCTCATCACTTACGGCTCTGCAATTGTCAGGAAAAAAGTCCAGGTGTGAGTATAGGAAATGTATCTTAACCCGCCTGTAGTCGCGCCGGGTCTGGCTGACCCATATGCTTCCAAAACCTACCACTGCCTATATGTGACAACATTGCCCGATGTATCCTTCCCACTACTTTCCTATATTGTGATGAAGATTATATATCTGTTGTTAGTGTCAGCGCAGCCGCAAAGTCGAGTGTGTTGTTCCATGTTTCCGATTTCAGACTCAGCGAGACTGAATACAGATTTCTCGCAGTGACTCTTATGGGGAGAAAATAGGTTCTGAAAATTACAGCAATTAACTTGTCATTAGTCATTAAGTCAATGTTTCTTATCTTTGCGTTCAATGTTTTATTTCACTGTTTTCATTTTCTTTGCTTTTATTTTGACATTTTGATGTAAATCTATTAAGAGGTATCAATAAACGCATTTTATTTCGTCGATGTTCCATTTTTGAAAGTATGAGTTGCAATATGTCAAATAATATACTGTTTCATGCGTTATTCTAGGCAAACGACTTTTTTGTACCGAAGAAAACGGAAAGTTTGCGTGGGTCTGATAAACCCAGCGCGACCAACAGAGTACAAAACCAGGGCGCGACTACAGGCGGGTTAAGAGACATATTACAGCCCATCTTCTGATACGATGACAGCATATTTTTGACAAGGGTTTTATAGTTGTCAGTTTTTCTATTTCCCAAGAAATTAGTGACCACCAGACGGAAATCATTCCAAGCAGTTTTTTCAATACCTGTTAAAGTGTTTTCAAACTGTGTATCTTTCAAAATATTTCGATTCTGTGGCCCAACAAAAATACCTTCTTTAACCTTTGCCTCACTTAGCCTTGGAAATTTCTGACGCAGGTATTGAAAAGCTGACCCATCTCTATCTAATGCCTTGACAAAGTTTTTCATTAGGCCCAACTTGATATGCAGTGGTGGTAATAAATTTTTTTTCGAATCTACTAATGGCATATGCTGTACATTTTTTTGACCTGGCTCTAGGAATTGACGAACAGGCCAGTTTTGTCTGGTGTAATGAAGTGCCTTTGCCCGACTGTCCCATTCACACAAAAAACAGCAAAACTTTGTGTAGCCTAGCTGCAGCCCAAGTAAAAGTGCAACAACTTTCAAATCGCCACAAATATGCCATTGGTGCTCATCGTATTTTATGCATGTCAATAGGTACTTCATATTGTCATATGATTCTTTCATGTGAACTGCATACCCTACAGGAAGAGATGGTAAAATATTTCCAATATGCAATAACACTGCCCTTAAACTCAATGTTGAACTGTCTATAAACAATCTCCATTCTTCTGGGTTATAGTTTATATTTAAAGCCGCCAGTAAGCCGTTAATGTTACTGCAGAAAACCAAGTTATTCTCCATATTGAAAAATGGTTCTAAGTCTTTGTGGCGTTTACGAAAAACACATACCGAAACATCGTCTTGTAACAAGTTCCACTGCTGCAGTCTTGATCCAAGTAACTCTGCCTTACATTTTGGAAGTTCTAAATCTCTTACAAGATCATTTAATTCTGACTGTGTTATTTTGTGCGGTTGGTGGCATGTTGTGCTCGGTATAAAATCAGGATCTCTTGACGTTGATGGCATATCTTCTTCCTGACGAATCACTCGATCGCCATGATCTGATTCGTTTTCTGATTCGCAAGTGTAGGATTCTGGGGGTTTTGGAATAGGATTTTCGTCACTGTGAGGCACAGGTCTCTTCGCAGATGGTATGTTTGGGTAGTTAATAACCGATTTTTTTTTCTTGGACATACCTGTGGCTTGTCCAATACAAGGTACCATGCAAAAGTAACAATCATTAATGTGATTTGTAGGCTCTCTCCAAACCATTGGGACAGCAAAGCGCATAGACCGTGTTTTGCGATTTAACCAGCTCCTCAGACTTGAAGCACATGTATTACAGCAGATGTGGGGTGCCCACTGTTTGTCTTGATCGCCTAGTTTAAAACCGAAATAAAGCTGATATGCCATACACGTAACAAAACTGATCTGGATTGTTTACACACTTTCGAGACATCTTGCATGAACGTTGTCAGCCAACTGAGGAAAAAATGGCTAATATAAAACAATATAATGTACACGTACGAGTATGTATAACGTAACACAATCATGCCGATTACATCATCTTTCTTTGCCGAATATAAAAATGTAGCACGTGCATTCTTGTGAATTACAGTATATTAACACTGTCACAGCAGGAACACATATAATTACCGAATCTCTAAAACTTGGACTAATATTGACAAAATAAGTTTCATTCCGGTTTTAGCACATTAAAAATAGTAATATTTTGTTGATTTTATTTAGGATATTTTTTGGCTGTTGATCAGTGTAATGATCAATAATATTATGATGTACTTTTCTCTATTTCTCCCATGGAGGTACTATGGAAACAGGTGAGTTAAGAGACACACAATCTCATGTAAGAGCAAACTTTGCAAATAACATAACTTCGAATCGTCATGTTCTGTGGAACACATCCAGGATAAATTTCTCACGAGACAAAAATCTCTGACGGCAGGCCCACAAATTTAAAGTATCATATAACTCTATTGGCTCTAGGTATAACGGGAGACGAGATCCTTGTATAGACAAGCGAATCTGGGACACACTGTATATGAAGACGTCGTGAGACAAAAATTACATATGACTGTCTTGTTCACAATTACGTTCTTATCGTGAACCGACACAGTCCTTATGTAGGCTTTCATAAGTAGGTCAAAGGTCGGTGATCCCACCTGTGAGTCGCTCTCGGGCGGATGGAAAGACGCTCTAGATCGATTATATACTCGTAGCAGCTTTTGCCTCTCACCTTCGTACCGTGTTTATCTTTTGTTTCCGAAGTTGAAGCTGGAAATTTTCCGGGCGATGCAACTTCGGAAAGCTATCTCGCGTTACCGCTAACGACGTGTCTGCCGCCTGGAGGATATATGGGATTATCAATTTTGTATAAGCCCATTGTAAGCCCTTCGGGCGCTCTGAGGCGTGGGTAGAATGGAAAATAAACATCTATATGTTCTTGCTGTGTAGTCTCTATTATACGTAAGGCTTCATGGCGTTGACGTACCACGCGTTTCGTCTATAGCCTGATATTCTGATTCTGATATCTTTTAGTTAGTTTATTTTTCCACGAATCTGCATGTTACCAGGTACAAAGTTAGGCCAAACATTTCTTAAACATTTTTTATAGACAAAGTCCAAAAATTGTTGTTTTCGCTCCGCGCAAAATATTTTTAGGGTTTTTAGGGGCATTCTGAAGAATTTCGACCCTGGAAAACAATATGAAAAAAAGAAAATTCGAATGTTGCCAACCTTTCCAAATTATCTTCAAACATCCATTACCAGGATCGCAAACCATTTAAGGAAGTATTGTTATTGTGAACGTTTGTTTATGATTGAGAAGATTTAACAGACAATACCAAAGTCAGAAGATTTATTATAATACAATAACACTGATCAACAGCCAAAAAATATCCTAAGTAAAATCAACAAAATATTACTATTTTTAATGTGCTAAAACCGGAATGAAACTTATTTTTTCAATATTAGTTCAAGTTTTAGAGATACGGTAATTATATGTGTTCCTGCTGTGACAGGGTTAATATACTGTAATTCACAAGAATGCACGTGCTACATTTTTATATTCGGCAAGGAAAGATGATGTAATCGGCATGATTGTGTTACGTTATACATACGTGTACATTATATTGTTTTATATTAGACATTTTTTCCTCAGTTGGCTGACAGCGTTCATGCAAGGTATCTCGAAAGTGTGTAAACAATCCAGATCAGTTTTGTTACGTGTGTGGTGATGTGAGATGTGACTTTTGCGTCTCAGAGACGGTCTATTACTCCACTAATAACAAAGACATATCAGCTTTATTTCGGTTGTAAACTAGGTGATCAAGACAAACAGTGGGCACCCCACATCTGCTGTAATACATGTGCTTCAAGTCTGAGGAGCTGGTTAAATGGCAAAAAACGGTCTATGCGCTTTGCTGTCCCAATGGTTTGGAGAGAACCTACAAATCATATTAATGATTGTTACTTTTGCATGGTACCTTGTGTTGGACAAGCCACAGGTATGTCCAAGAAAAAAAAAACGGTTATTAACTACCCAAACATACCATCTGCGATGAGACCTGTGCCTCACAGTGACGAAAATCCTATTCCAAAACCCCCAGAATCCTACACTTGCGAATCAGAAAACGAATCAGATCATGGCGATCGAGTGATTCGTCAGGAAGAAGATATGCCATCAACGTCAAGAGATCCTGATTTTATACCGAGCACGTCATGCCACCAACCGCACAAAATAACACAGTCAGAATTAAATGATCTTGTAAGAGATTTAGAACTTCCAAAATGTAAGGCAGAGTTACTTGGATCAAGACTGCAGCAGTGGAACTTGTTAGAAGACGATGTTTCGGTATGTGTTTTTCGTAAACGCCACAAAGACTTAGAACCATTTTTCAATATGGAGAATAACTTGGTTTTCGGCAGTAACATTAACGGCTTACTGGCGGAGTTAAATATAAACTATAACCCAGAAGAATGAAGATTGTTTATAGACAGTTCAACATTGAGTTTAAAGGCAGTGTTATTGCATATTGGAAATATTTTACCATCTCTTCCTGTAGGGTATGCAGTTTACATGAAAGAATCATATGACAATATGAAGTACCTATTGACATGCATAAAATATGATGAACACCAATGGCATGTTTGTGGCGATTTGAAAGTTGTTGCACTTTTACTTGGGTTGCAGCTAGGCTACACAAAGTTTTGCTGTTTTTTGTGTGAATGGGACAGTCGGGCAAAGGCACTTCATTACACCAGACAAAACTGCCATGTTCGTCAATTCCTAGAGCCAGGTCAAAAAAATGTACAGCATATGCCATTAGTAGATTCGAAAAAAATTTTATTACCACCACTGCATATCAAGTTGGGCCTAATGAAAAACTTTGTCAAGGCATTAGATAGAGATGGGTCAGCTTTTCAATACCTGCGTCAGAAATTTCCAAGACTAAGTGAGGCAAAGGTTAAAGAAGGCATTTTTGTTGGGCCACAGATTCGAAATATTTTGAAAGATACACAGTTTGAAAATACTTTAACATGTATTGAAAAAACTGCTTGGAATGATTTCCGTCTGGTGGTCACTAATTGCTTGGGAAATAGAAAAGCTGACAACTATAAAACCCTTGTCAAAAATATGCTGTCATCGTATCAAAAGATGGGCTGTAATATGTCTCTTAAGATACATTTCCTACACTCACACCTGGACTTTTTTTCTGACAATTGCGGAGCCGTAAGTGATGAGCACGGCGAACGTTATTTCAACAATGGAAAAAAGGTACCAGGGAAAGTGGAATCCTTCCATGCTTGCAGACTACTGCAGACTACTGTTGGACTCTTGGTAGAGATGCTCCACAAACGATCCATAAAAGAACAGCAAAAATACAGCGCATATAGTGATTCTTATAAGTATATGAATCTTGTTACTTTTTATAATATATCCTTAAAAATAAAAAGTTTTTTTTCTAAACCGCAACTAATTTTTTTATTTCATTGTCATTTTTGGATTCAGCGCCCCAAAATTAACAAAGAAGTGCACTTTTCCCACAAGATACAATTAAAAAACTAAAATTTGTGTTCCAGTGTAATGACAAGTAACTTTATCTTATAAGATAGCTTATATAATCAATAAAAAAGCAAGGCTTACGATCTGCGTATTGTCATTTACAGAATAACTACAGAATCTTGGATTATTTCAATTGCATAAGCTGGCAGATACCAGTATGGGTTCATAAAAAATAGTAGAACGCTTACACTTGCAGTTGATTTTGTAAATTATACAGGGTGACGGGAAAATAGATACGGGGCCGGTGGCGGTAGATAGTACAAGCCAATCTGGGTCGATTTTACCATAGGAACTACTGTCCGAAAATTAGCCGTTTTCGAATTATACTAATTTTTAAAATTTTATAAAATCAACGTCCTTTACACGTTAACCAAGTCATAAAACTTGAAAATTGGGTGTTGCATTTGATTTCTTGGTTTTACAATAAAAATATTCTAAAATACAAATATTGATATTCAAATGTACATTATTGACGTTATCTCATGCAGTAAGCTTCAAAATAGTGGATTTTTGTTAAAAAAATATCCATTCATCTCAAAAGCTTGAGTTTACTAGAAAAAGTCGCATACAAATTTCTCGTACCAAATAATTATAAAACATCTACGTTTTGTCACCTTTCAAATGAGGTATAAAAATCACAAATCGATTAAGAATCGGCAAAAATATGACTATTATAAGAGAAGAAAGGAGAACGCAATAAAAATACTACACTTACAAAATCATACCTTAATACAGGATAGTTTGTTTGAAACTACATTTTTTTGCCTTTATAATACATTTTTAATATGTCGCCCTCTATTTCTAATGCACAAACGCGCTCTTCTTATCACAGCTGATTTTACTACCGCCGAATTCCTAAGAGAGGCTTGCATTTCTTGTGCTGCTTGTATTATCCTGTTTCTGAGGTCTTCTATTGTGGGTACAGGATTTTGATCAGAGTATACTGAAGTTTTCATGTGACCCCATACAAAAAAGTCCATAGGTGTGAGATAGGGACTGCGTGCTGGCCATGGGATTGGAAACTGTTTCCGAAACGATGGATCGGTAGAGGCGGACCAATCCCATGGCCAGCATAAGAATAAACGACGTCAAAGTAGAAAGGGTATCAAATTATTGGGTTTAATCATATATGAGAGTTTGAATTAGCCTAGTCACATTAAAAACCTCTTGGATGAAACAACATCGGTGATAGCTGCTTTGTACCGCGAACTACTTGATTGCAAAGATTAATCGTTTAGAATGCTTTTTTTGCAGACTTTGGATAAAAAGTGAATTTCATATTTCATAAAGCACAAGTTAAGAGACTAGATTAGCTATTGGAATTAGAACAATGTAAAATGATTTAAACAAGTTTAATTAACCATATAGGATTGAATAACCCTGTCACTAACGCAGTAAAAATATGTAATAATCCACCGAATAGCGTAAAGAATATACATTTATTTAGAAGCAATGTTTATTGTTATTCTCGAGGCCAGTGTTCTAAACATATTATATAACTTTGTTCACTAAAAAAATTGACTTTCGAAGAAAAAAAAAACGTGTGAAATTACTAAGCGTGTTAGAGATATGACGTAGGGTCAGCGTTACCAAAAAATAGAATTCGAGATTTAAACTTCTGTCACCTACAGGTGCACTAGAAATCCAAAGGTTTATTAATGTGAAAACACAAATATGACAGTGAATATTTTCGCCCGGGATGAGGTGACTTGATTTCTATGCTAACAATGAGGATGGCAACGAACCGACTTTTATGTTCTAGACGTATTATAGAATCGTTAAGACTTAGTTTCTTTAATCGCGAAGTGAGGCATATGTAAAAAAGTGTTTATTGCTCGGAATCTTGCTTGCAAAGTCAAGGTTTCTGAAAGATAGATCGCAAGTAGCAAGAACACTCGCTGTTGTTTAGCTATGGATCAACAAATGAACGCTCCCATATTGCCGGAATCCCATCTATACTAAGTGACATATAAATCCGAACTCCCAGTTTAAATGGTTTTATTTTAATAAAATTTTGTATAAGTACTTAATGAAGCATAATAAGTAAATGATAAAAATTTCAAAATGATTGCACTGCTTTAAAGCCCTTTGACCTTTAATAATGTGTGGATGCACCCTGATGTGCTACGCATTCTCCAACGCGCCTAGGCATGCTTCTGATCAGGTGGTCAATGTCCTCCTGTGGTATCTCATTCCAGGCAACCACCAACTCCTCTCGAAGTGCTTCTAGAGTCTGAGGAGGACGTTGCAAATTGAGCAATCTCCTACCCATCATATCCCAGACGTGCTCAATTGGGGATAAGTCGGGAGATCTTGGTGGCCATGGTAACAATGTGACATCATTATGTTGAAAGAAGTCTATTGTGACTCATGCAACATGTGGTCGGGCATTATCTTGTTGGAAAGTTGGATCTGCCAGGGTGTCAAGATAGGGTAAAAGATGGGGTTCTAGAACTTCGTGGATATAACGCTGCGCGTTCATGTTACCTCTGATGAAGATTAAAGGTGACCTGGAACCATAAGCTATAGCACCCCAAACCATAACTCCAACAATGTGATGAACATGTCTTTCTACAAAAAACTGTGGATTCCTTCTTTCACCACGTCGCCTTCTAACCCTGGCACGACCATCGTGCATGCCTAAACAAAATCGAGACTCGTCACTAAAGACAATATGTTCCATTCCTGATCCCAGAGTGACCGTTGTCTGCACCACTCAAGGTGATTACGTCGGTGATCTCGAGTTAAAGGGAGGACCCAGTGTGGCCGGTATGAAAACAAGCCAAAACTTCTCATTCGTCGGTAAACACTTCGCATGCCAATAGGTCTTCCGTGTTCTGCAAACCATAAATTTGCAATGGACCTGGTAGTGGAGAAACGGTCCCTTAAGGCCAATAATCTTAGGCGGCGATCTTCACGGTCTGTTGTTCTACGGCGGCGTCCAGTGCCCCTTGCTCTTTGCGTACGGCCTTCTCGAATCCAAGCCTGACAACACCTAACCACAGTATCTACACTTCTTTGCACTCTAACTGCAATTGCCCGAAAAGAAAGTCCAGCTTCCCGATGTCCCACTATACGGCCCCTATCAAACTCACTAAGTTGACGAAATCGTACAGGTCTCCGTACTCTAGGCATCGTAACCGATCGTAAAGGATGTCAAGAACCAAAATCCGCCAACGTTGATTCTTTACTGCGGCTGAAATATTCATTTTTAGAGCGTTAGTGAATTAAAAAAAAGCAGTATAAAAACCGGAATGTCCAACTGATAAGGCTGAAAATTTTTTCACTTGTTATTTACAGTAAGATAAATACATTCACCAACTTTTATTAAAATAAAACCATTTAAACTAGGTGTTCGGATTTATATGTCACTTAGTATATGTATGATGCCTTATCCAACAACAGATATCTTCTCACCGCGCCGTCATTTCACTTCTCAAGAGACCCTCTTTGCATATTCGAGTTCGTCATGAGATGAGCATATATACCGAACTGTCAGAGACGTGAAACGGGAGCCTGTTCAGCTGTCACTAAATCATCGGAATCTCGATCCGTTTCCTCGCTCTCCAATTTCCGGGAGAATGTGAAGGAGCCAGTGGCTAGCACTGGTTTATTTTGTGTTGGATCTTTGCCATTCAACTTGAAACAAAGCTGAGCTGGATATTTCAAAATGTAGGCGGCACGTTTTGATTACGACAAAATTGCTCCGCATGTTTCCTCGTTATGTGGCGGTGCAGGGCTAAAAATTTGTCTGCAATATGGTGCAAGCAGTGCACCAAGCGCCACAACTTGCGGCGTGGCAGCAAATTATTACGCCAACTCAAAGTCTTTCTAGAACGTTTTAAAGATTAGACATCTTCAACATGTAGCAAGGCTCACCCTTACTGTGATAATTATCTAATCAAAATTACCTAATTAATATAAATAATGTAATGATTTAGCCGTAACGTTTGTCATTGAACATGTTAATCTGGTATTGTTTCAAAGATATAAGGTGTATCAATAAGAGCGCCGGGTTTAATTTTCGTGAAAAAAACCTACCTCCACCTACGCACTTGTCCTCTTGTAGGTACTTACTGAACTATAAGCTCAGGGAAAACTGTGTGGACCGCTAGTGATGTCTTGTTTGAACCACTGTAACATCCTTTATTTCCCATGCCTTGAAAGAATAACGAAAAATAGAATTATACAGAATAATTGTGTCCGTTTTATATGTGGATTGAGAAAATTGGTCGAATATCACCATCTACTATTTATTCACAAAGTAGTAACCACTTCGAAACCCGCCTACGAGTACTTGAGAGAAAACATTCTATTTAGCTTTGTTGTTCATGAGCGGCTGGTTAGAGATAGGTTGAGTATCAGAATTCCGTCTCACTCTACAGTCTTATTCACCCGCAGTTTTTCTTATAATTCGGCAGTTCTATACAGGGTGGCGCAACCTATTCGCAATGTACCGCCGATCATACTGATTTTCAATTATGGCTGTTATATTTTAAAGAAAGTTAGATTTGTATCCTACAAAATTAAATACCTTGGGAATATATTGACAGAAAAATATCTTCGAACATTATACCATGCACTGATTGAGCCTCATCTCACATATGGTATATTAGCATGGGGAGCTGCATGTTCCTCACATATCTATAATTTAGATGTTTTTCAAAAAAGTATTCTAAAAATGATATTTAAAAAACCGAAACTCTATCCCACTGAAAAATTATACGCAGATGTTCGAATGTATGATATAAGACAGCTTTATTTCTTACACAGTATCACTCACTACCATAAATTTGTAAACACCGACCAAAAAATTAAACATAATCATTATACCAGGTACAAAATTTGTGGCATAGTAGTTCCTCAACCGCATAAATCTATAATGCAGCGATCATATCTCTATTAAGCGCCTAAATTTTATGAAATAATACCTAAAGACTTAAAAGATTTACGTTTCGGAAATTGTTTCAAAAGAAATTTAAAAAAGTGGCTACATTCTATATCTATGACTGAAATTCATAAACTCATAAATACGAACATAAACTAAATACATAATCTACTGTAGCTAATTTTTGTCCTTTTTTGTCATTTGCATTCTACAGTTTCAACTTAAATTTATTGGTCCATGTACAGGCGATGCCTTTTATTGGGCCTGTTTTGATTTTATATTTATTTACTCATATTGTTTGTCATCTTTGTACATTGAGTGAATAAATATTATTATTATAAATGCAGGATCTATGGCGTTTTCCAGTAATTCCAAATACATTTCACCGGTCAAATTTCCAGGTAAGAAAAAAGGACCAACTAAATGAGCGCCAAAAATATCAGCCCAAACATTTAATTTTTGTGGCTTCTGTGTATGAACCTCATGATAAATTCTAGGTTTAGAATCGGACCAATATCGGCAGTTATAACGATTTACTACGCCATTTAAGAAAAAGTAACACTCGTCGGAAAAGCAAGTGTTGAATAGAAAATATTCATCGTTTATAATTCGTTCACTCATAACTTTACAAAATTCGCCGATCAAAATCGTCTTCATTAAGTTCTTGTACCAGGTGAATTTTATACGGATGAAAACTATGGGCCTTCAGAATCCGTTTGACAGTACATCGACTAACACCACACAGAGTCTCCAATTCGCGGGTACTTAACGTAGGATCTACATAAACTTGCCCTAAAATCCCCACTTCTATTGCTTCGTTCCTTATAGTCTTTCCAATGTTGCGTTTTTTATTGGCGACTGACCCAGTCTCCCGAAATTTAGCTACAAGTTGTAGAACATATTTTCGATGCACGTTACTGTTTTCATGTCGGTCATTAAATATTTCTACTGTTCTATTAGCGCACTGATTATTTCCGAAAAATATTTCGATAATTTCAACTCTTTCTGCTGTGGAATATACCATGGTTAATTTATGTATACGTAATAAAGCGTTACAAGTTATTTCAGCAACAAAGTTTGGTCAAATCAATCGCAAACTATGTACTAAATTCCTATTTAAAATAGGTAAGAGATATTTTCCTTATCTTTCTTCAAGAAATAACTTTTTTGCCACAAAAAAGCGCTCCAATAGCTATTTTCAACAACAAAATGATAAACAAACCATGAGCGTATTGACGAAAAGCATTTACTTATTAAGTAAATTCTTTTAGTCAAATTTCTTCTGAAAGTAATACAAACTAATCTGATGTACCTATTAAAGTCTACTTTAAGCTTTATATCAATAAATTATCAAAACTGCTCATGTATTTTACATCATTATAAAGGGAATTGAAAGACCTTTAAAATAAGATATAACTCGACTCCCCTTTCCATTTAAAATTTTAGGGTTGGTGTCACCCCCGCCCAGGGGGCGGCACGTGTTAACGTAATTTTTTGCCAAACTTGTGTCCCCCCTCGAAAACAAAATCGTCGGGTCTCAGCGGTTTTCCAAAAAGAAACTGAGCTGCCAATAAATGCGTCTATTTCGCTTTCAATGCGTCACCCTGTATATTTATGAATATATTTTTTTTTATTTAACATCGCCGTATTTACTGATTCAGCTGGTTAAGTGTAAGAGTAGCATTGCTAAACTTCGTCAGTTGAGTGCCACTTTCGGTATGTACCATGTACATATGTTTTTGTAATAAAGGCGTATATTATTATTATTATTACTATTATTGTTATAAAAACACAACTTCTTTCCGAATTAAGCGAGTCTTTATATTTCAACATGAAGAGGAATAGATGCGATTAAACACGAAATTGGGCATCCGGTACATAACCACCACGAAACCTCTGGCGCAGGGTTAGTCTTTTCTTAAAGTTCTGGATAACGTTTTCGCACAACTGTGGCTCTATTTCGTCGATAACGCGCCTGTTTGTGACTTGTTCGCATACATCTTTTCTTCACATAGCCTCAGAGGAAGAGGTTTATTGGCGTTGGATCGCACGATCTTGGTCGCCAATTTTGATCGCCAAATCGACAGATGACACGATCTGGAAACCTGGTCCGCAGTAACACCATTGTTTCGGTTATCGCAGACGATTAACAGTTACCGCAGTTCCAGCTGCATTTTCGAATAAATACGGTCCAATCACTCCACAATGCGCACCAAACGGTAACTCGCGGCGGATGCATTGGTTGTTAGATTATTACACGAGGGTTTTTAGAACCCCAAGTGTGGCAGTTCTGCTTGTTGATGTACCCGTTCAGTTGAAAATGTGCCTCATCAGAGAAAATGATTTTCTTCGAGAAATCCGCATTAGTTTGGTGGTGCTCCAGTGCCCAATCAACGAATTCAGTTGAACCTTGTACGCATGCAAGCACAGAACTTTTGTCAAAATTCGTTGCAAAGTGGGTCTGGTAAGGTTCAATTCTTGGCCACGATGCCGAATAGATTCTCGGCCAAACTTTCCCGCACTGCGACTATATTTTCGTGAGACAGACCAGGACTAATTGACTCATATCTATATTAAATTATTGTAATATCGTACTATACTTATTTTGACAATTTCACTAAAAACGTTATTCAAGTTATTCAAAAGAATGGTATACGTTTCATCTTTGGCTTACGTAAATTTGATCATGTATCAGCGAAATATCCCGTTCTCAACTGGTTAAAAATTAATGACATGGTCAAGTATCACTATAGTCAACGCCAAACAAAGTGGCGTGCACGTCATCAAGGTGGGTGTGTTGAAAAATTTACATTGTTGCCAAACTTTTTGTAAAATAATAAAATTTATTATTTACATATCTAGGTTTATAAGCAATATTAACCTCAAATGAGAACAAAAATAATAGTATAATAAAATTATAGATCTGTACTTGCATAATCATTAAGTATGACAATTATTGATCAGATGACACTATGAAACTACCATATTTAATTGATAGCTTAAAGGTACTGAATAAAAATCCAAATGGGGTCCTCCAAATTTTATGCATGGTATTTATTTTACAGAATTCATACAGAAAAATGCATTCTAAAATTAGGTAAGCTACTGGTGTAAGCTTTTTCTGTACAATAAAGTTAGTCGGAGTTTCTTTCTTCAGCGCTGTCTGAATCTGAATCTTCATCACTCTCAAAGTTGATTATTAAAGGTTCGATGTCTGGTCGATCAAAAATTCGTTCTCTTTCATACCATTTAAAATTTCTTGCTCAGTATGTCGAACACTATTTTTCCACATGTCTGGGGTAACCGTTTGTAGAGCCTCGTTCCACATATCCAAACAGTCTTTTTCACTGTTACCATCTCTACCAATATGTCTGTTACAGTAACCTTTTGCTATGCCCCAAATTAACTCAATAGGGTTAAATATACAATGGTAAGGAGGCAGACGAAGAACTTTGTGCCCATGTTGTTCCGCCAATTCATCAATCACGTATATTTTAGGTGGTTTGTTTCTAAAAAAGCAGTTATTTTAAGAATAGGAATAAACAAAAGAAATATAAACTGTCGACCAAAATATATATAATTAAGAAGCATTATGTACCGAGCAACAATACTCAATAGCTCTGTTTTAAACATTGTGTTTAAAAATGGTATGCTTTGATTTGTCAACCAGTCTTGGATATTTTTTTTTGTCCATGCATTGTTGGGCACTTTGTTCAATATCATGCTGTGATAAGGGGCGTTATCCAGTATAATCATAGATGGACTCTCCAATTTTTCTAATAACTGATGTTGAAACCATTTCAAAAAATTGTCCTGGTTCATCTCTCTATGGTAATCGCTCAATTTTGTTTTCGAAGAAAATATCGCTTCACTACCCTCAATAAACCCATTTTCATTTCCAGCATGTAATATAATGTATCTAAAATATATTAGTTTTAAATTTTATAGTGCAAATTGTGTAAAAGTACATACCTTTTACCATCTGTTTTAATAGCTTTCACGCTTTTTTGGTTTCCATTTTGCCAAGAGCCACCTATGGTCCCATTTTGAAATATCCAAGTTTCATCGAGGAAAACAAACTGGTATAAGGCCTCAACCTTGGCTTGATTGTATTGCCTTAGAAATTCCACCCTTTTCAAAGCTATACTTGGTAGTTCCATGAGCCCTCGTCGCGGATTGTCCTTAAGCCACTTAAATCCAAGATCTCTAAGCAACCGCCTTAAAGACGTGGCACTACCATCAAATAATGCCCTATCTCTTAATCGAGACCATAAAGTTTGTATCGTAACTTGTTCTTCTGAAACCATGTGTAATATGACATTATAATTTAGTTAACAAATTAATGCAAATTTCTGATAAGTTATTATAATAAGATCTTACTTTTGTGATACATATTATAGATCACTTCTCGAATGGCACTTGTATCCAATGTCGCTGTGTTGGTTACACGTTTAATATAACTCCGCTTTTTCTTGGGCGATTCTAAATTTGCATCACTTTTCACACCCTCGGAAATACGACTAACTGTCCTTAAACTAATTTTTAAAGCAGCAGCAACACGCTACAAAAAATGAAATAAAATTTCACTATTATTAATATACATTACATATAATTATTAGTAACCTACCCCTTGAACAGCATTTAAAGGCAACAAAGGCCCGTTGTTGTCCCTTTCTTGCTCAAAGTAGTGCATTAACGAGGCCACGAGTTCCTTACACCGACTATTTAACTGTTTGGGCATCTTTATATACCAAAATTGCCTTTATCTACTCGTAAAATGAATAATTTTGTTTTGAAACAAACAGTTGTTGATTTACAGTATGCGGGGCCAAAGGATTTATAAAGATTTGAAATGCCACAAATTGATTCAGTGTCAAAATTAATACAAATGTCAGTTCCCAGTTTAAATAAGTTTCAAGGTGACAATGTGTCAACGCTGCGAAATCGGTTTAGTGCGTTTACATGTCGATAAGTGATTGGAGCGTTTCCAAAACATTTTATTTCGCATAATGCGTCTAAATTTATCAGAAAGCAACTTATGTGATGTTTTAATAACAATGTTTATATGACTATTAGCCATAATAAGAGAGTAATAACCATTTTACAATTTATATATCACATTAATATGAAACTGCAATAGAGCAATTGTTTGTGATAGAAACCTAGGCATTAGGTCGAGGAATTTTTATCGTGATGACGTGCACGCCACTTTGTTTGGCGTTGACTATATTCGGTTTTTGTTTACACATTGCTGCTCACGTCTAAACCTTATTACTTGAGGGAAATTTTTTTTATTTAATAATGATGTTCACTGTAGAACTCTCAGAGAAAATAATATTAGAATATCCCTGCGTACGTCTACACTTTTTAAACGCAGTTTTTCTTACAATGTTGCTATTATTTATAATGACCCTTCTAAAGTATATAAAGAATGTTCATTATTACTCAACCCTCCAAAAAAATAATTTACGTAATCATTCATTTCTGTTTTACTCCATCTTTAATTCAGATTAAGAATTTTTTGGTGTACTTGGGTTTGCCTTTATCTCTTTTTTTAAATTTTACTGTCGATGTGATGAACCAAATCTGTTTGTGGATAGTGTATTCTTTTGAACATCTGCTAGAGGCTACATGTTTAAGTGTAAGAGTAGCAGCATGCTAAACTTCGCGATGTAAGTCTGACATTTGGCTATACTACAATGTAATTGTGGATAAATAAAGACTTCTATTATTATTATTTTTACTTGCCTCCAATCAGCAACCTTCTTCTATGAATCTGTCTACTCTAGTTGGTGCCTTCTGGTGCTGTAAGCTACTATTTTCCAATGACGCTTTCAACGGTTTTTGTTACATATTCCACTCAAGTAGATGCGGTATGAAGCATAGGTACCTGCATACCATCACTGGAGCTAGTTTATTCAATAATCCGTTAGAGGCAGATGGCTTGTGGATATATTTTATCCACAAAAACGTTGGAATTTCTCGTGAAGTTACAGAAACTAACTCTTCAATCAGGATGAAATAAAAGCCTTACTAAAGATAGAGTCCATAAGTACCAATAACGCCAACTGACTGGGAGACTCCTCAAACTTGACAAATCTGAAATATTCCTATATCTTTCTGACCCTTTCTATTTCCAGGCGGGACGCCGCTGTCCAGATTCCCTATCAGATATCTCGATACGTGTCGTTTTTCACGCAAAAACGAAATAGAAAGTAGGTTAGGCGCCGTATAAAGTTTCAACATCCTTCACCCTAACTGCGAAACTGGAACGTTCGGATATTGCCTTCTCGATGGTCTGGTTTAGATTCTTCTTTCTAAGTTCAACAAATCGTTCCAGGGTCTTGGAACGTCTTTCAGCAGAGCAAAGAATGATGTGTATATTCACGTTCCCAAATGAACGTTGTCGAGTTAATTTGAGAGTCTTGACTTATCATGACCCACTTAAGCGTCCTAAATGTTAGATGACAAGATTTTCTCGTATAAGCTGCCTTTGCTCATAGGCGGCGACAGTGTATCAAAATACTGCGATTTCATAACTAGTAAGAGGTTTTTTGTTCATTCAACTACAGATAGCCAACCATGAACAGCTGTTTCGTAATATTTGGTAACTCATCAGCATGGTCTTGGCTGAATGAGCCAAAGTTGAGCAGCTATCATCTATACCAGAGTTCCCCAAACTTTTTTGTGTCGTAATTTAAATTAAAACTACTCAAAATACAATTTTGTATCGGTTATGTAAAATATACGTAACATTAAATAAACAGGTGTCTGACCAATAAGTGCCCGCATTGAAATAAAAATAAAAGGGATAAAATAAAAAAATGTGAAAAATAATAATAAAAAAAGTTTTTTACTTAAAATAGTATAATAAGCGAGTTCGTTTATTAATTATAACATAAACGTATGTTCTCCAATAATTTCACTGTTAGTTTGATTAAATTCCGCTTGTTATACGTTTAAGTTATCTAAAAATAGGCAAAAAATTAAAGAATCTTAGAGTGTACCTATCCTTGAATCTTCAGAATAATTTAAAAAAAATATTTTCTATAAAGGGGGGTTCTTTAAAAAAATCAATGCGGGCACTTATTCCCAATGCGGGCATTTATTGGTCAGACACCAATAAACATAAAATAAACTATAAATAAAATAACATAAGCAATAAGTCAATATTTTTAGTTGGAAGGATGAACCTGATGCTTTAGTAATAAATTATCAACATTTGGCGTCAATTTTGCAAGGGTTAATCTTAAATCTCCTCGGATAATGATGCCCAGTCGGTTTCATTTTTTCGTTAGGAGATTGGTAACAGCGCTGAACCCCCTTTCCACTAGGTATGACGATGGAAAGGAAATTAAAAATTTCCTCGCTATATTCCATAATACGGGATAAGTAACGGGTATGTTGTTTTGCAGCCAGAATTGCTGATATCCGTTTTTAAACTGAACCTTAAGTTCTTCGTTTGTACTTAGTTCAGTCAGTTCCTCTTATATTATGACATTCGTTTCTTCTATGTCACCATATGGATCAATTATTCACGGTGGTATTACCATAGTCAAAATATCCTCAAACCTAGATTCAAAATCTGAATAGAGGGCATTTAAATGTTGAACGTAAGTTGAAACGTCGTATTCCTGACAGCTTGTCTGTGACAAATTGGGGAACTGAGAAAATTCGCCCCGTCCAATGTTTTGCTTCATTAGTTTAACTCTGGCAAGACACGCTGATAAGATGGACTTTGTTTTAATCAAATTTAAACTGTCGCCTTGTAATTGCAAATTAACCATATTAAATTTTGTAAACAAATCTGTTAAATAGGCGATGTCTGTTTTCCTCTTCATTAAATTTTCTTTTAAAATTTTATCTTTAGTATCAATGAAATTCTAAAATAGTCTCAAAAGGTGCAAAAAATCTTGTCAAACATAAGCCTTTCCACAGCCAGCGTACTTTAGTGTGAAGGAGTAATTGATGAAAGTGTTCGTCATTTTCTTCACACAACTGCGCAAATAACCGCGTATTCAACGCGTTGCTTCGGATTCGGTTTACTGCATCAATGACTAAATAATGAAGTGATTCATGCAAACTAACACTCAAATTTTTAGCAACTAAATGTTGTCGATGGATGACGCAATGTATTGCTAACACCCCTGACACATTTTGTTTTAAATAGCTTATAAATCCACGATAACGTCCAACCATGGCAGGTGCTCCATCTGTAGCTACTGATAGTATATTTGATAAAGGAATTGCTTTTTCAATGAAGTAATCCTTCAAAACATGAAATATTGAGTTCTTGCGAAGAGCAGTTCTTCGTAGATTACTTGATTCATAATAAAACGAACATATGCCAATAATAATGCTGCATTATCAGGTAAAGTTGACTCGTCCAGTTGTATAGAGAAATGGGTCGTTTGCAAATAATTACATAAGAAGCTTTCAATATCAGAACTCAATTCATCAATATGTCTTTCAACAGTATGTTGCTTAAGGGAATTCTTTTAATGATATCAGATGCAGGTTTGTGTAAAACAGTTTTTAAAACCTCTTCAACGGCTGGCAAAATTAACTTCTCTCCGATAGTATGCGGTTTTCCGGATTTTGCTATAAGTAACGAGCTATTGTAAGACGCCCGCAAACCATCATCATTTATTTGTGACGTCGGAGCGAACATTCTGTCCAGTGTAGGTCTCTTCTGAAATTTATCTTTGAGTGTTTGAAATTATTTCAAATCTTTCTCTGTTTTATCAGGGTGGCATCTTCTCAGATGATCTTGCAGTTTAGATGGTTTCATAGCGTCATTGCCCAAAACTTTGTTGCATAAAAGGCACATAGGCGATTGTTTGTCCGGCAACGATGGAATGAAGCCAAATTTCAAATAATCAACACTGTCTACATTTCTTTTTAGATTCGGACATGGCATCAGTCATCTGTGGGCAAAATTAAATTATTTAAATAAGACAGAAAATCCAGCAGCTGTATAGACATCCCTCGTGTGTATCAAGAGACATTGTTTTAATTTCCACCAGTGGCGTTCGTACGGTATTTGACAGACAGTGGTGGTACGCCAATGATTTATCTTAAAGTGACAATTATTCTTGAAATTTATTGATAAAAAATGATAAGAGATGTACTAGTTTTTGTTTTAAGAAAAATCAGTGGAGTACCATATAAAGTGACCTTCCTTCTTAAATCTGAGTAACAATTAGAAGAATTCTTTACATTTTGTCTCCGATATCTCTGACAATTAGAAAACTTCTGTGTGCATGGAGACCTTTAATCAGAACATAATACAACAAATCCAGCCAACTTCACTGTGGCCTCTTCTGCAACATATTTTGAGTGGTTCTCTTTGGTGGCAGCAATATTTCGTTTGCGCTTCGAACACCGCTTGTACAATTCTGTATGCAGCTATTACATATAAAATGACAATTCCAAAAGCTCCTTACAATGCATTATTCATGCTTCGGCTTTGTCATTTCCTCGACTCAGAGAGTTCCATATTCAATGTTGTTCCACATATAACATCTTCCGAAATCATCTCATATATATGCATAAAAATGAGGTTTCAGAAGTTTTAATATATTTCCTGTTATCCAGATCTAAAGTTAGTTTCAGATGCCGCACAGAAATTCGACTTGTTCTATTTATTGTATAAGTTCATTTCCGTAAAGTTTCAATAATAGTAGAAGGAGAAAATATAGATTCACATGGCATGGCTAAGGGCTCACTATACACATTCTAAAACAAAGCGGATGTGTCTATGATCTTTTGTTGCAAATACGAAATGTTTGAATTTGCAGGTGATAAAATTCCGCCTTAGTGAAACTGAGCTTCGATAAAAAGCCTGCAACAGACTGAGCAAACAGAAGTAAGGCGAACGTAGCTGAGATCGTATGCAAGACGAACGCAACTGCTGACTCCTCACAAGGCACTCAGAGTATTATTTCTTGCGTATTCGTTACACCATCCGCCATCTTGGTGGCTCAACGCTGTCGTAGCGCGATGAGAGACATTACAAAGGCGTGTCACTTACGTTTGCCATGTGACGCTGCTGAATATAAATTTCACTTCCGGCAAATTTAAAGCCAACCATCTACGTTATTGTGATCCTGGAAGGTTTGCTGGTAAGGTTACATCAGTCAGGTACGCTGGAGTTGAGTGCACCGTAAAGAATATGCAGGTAATAGGACGCCTATGACCACTATACTACAACTATTTAAAACTGTAATGACTCATACGCGTGATAAACACGTGATCAGAGCTCGATCCCGGCTTCCTTCCAGTACAGCCGTATAGCGTACGACATATGTCGTTTCTGTGGCTTTGCGGTGGACAACAGCACAGACAGAGATGGAAATAATGGCTGATTGTTCTCCGCCGGTAGAACCAATGAAATCAAAGACGCGCCTCGACCGGCAGACTCATAGGCGTCGGCAACGCATTGGAACGTGTTTCGTTGAGCGATCGCATATTGTGTGGTTTTATAACAATTGTTGTGTGATTGTTATTGTTGTGGTTTCTGTGGTTACTGTTTTGGTTATACTTAACCATGGAGAGTACAAATGGCACGAGTGGAAGTACTGAAAGCCAGGGAACAAGTAGACGGCTTCGTAAAGCACTGAAGAGGGACGCGAAAGAAATCGTGCTCAACGTGTTCAATTATCTGAACTGAACTATGTCGCAGGGAGATGCACTCGCGCGCTGTGAAAGTATGACAGGCGTTCCAGAGTGGACCATTCGCAGGGTGGTGAATGAAAAGAAGAAAACTGGAGCTACTACTGATCCAAAGTTTAATTTGAAGGGACGAAAGGCCGTTAAATTGGATGACGATCGCAAAATGGCGTTAAGGCGAACCGTACATTCATTCTTCTTTAGGAATGAGATACCAACCCTCAAGGCTGTACATGCAGCGATCAAGGAGAATGAAAATATACCCCAAATGAGCGTCGAGGTAATGAGGAAATCCCTGCACGAAATTAATTTTCGTTACGAAGCGCGTAATCGGAAGTCAGTATTGATAGAGAGACCCGAAATAGTCGCCTGGCGTCGAAAATACCTACGCGAAATGATTGAATATAGGCGACAAAGCAGAAAAATCTCTTATTTGGACGAGACATGGGTAAATGAAGGTCACACAGTTAAAAAAACCTGGATAGACAAAAACGTAGTGAGTAACCGACAAGCAAGCATTGAAGGTTTGTCAACAGGTCTTCGTGGACCGTCAGGGAAAGGTCAAAGATTGGTCGTAACTCATATTGGTAGCGATAGTGGCTTTTTAGAAGAGTGTGACTTGATTTTCGTCTCTAAGAAAGGAGGTGATTACCATGACGAAATGAATGCCAGCTGCTTCGAGAGCTGGTTTCAAGGGGTGCTTCAGCGAGTTGAGCCCAACTCTGTGATCATCATGGATAATGCTTCCTACCATAGTCGTCGAGCCGAACGTGTACCGACTATGGGATCTCGAAAAAGTGACATGCAGCAATGGTTGCGCGAAAAAGGAATCCCGTTTGACGATTCATGTGTGAAAGCGGAATTGTATGAAAAAATTAAACAGCACAAACCTGCGAACATTAGTTACGTGACTGATGAGATGGCCCGTCAATGTGGTGTCACTGTGCTGCGGTTACCGCCCTACCACTGTGAACTGAACCCAATAGAGCTCATCTGGGCTCAAGTGAAGGGTTATATTGCGCGCCATAACACAACCTTCAAATTACCAGACGTTAAGGTTTTACTTGAGACTTCCATACAGCTAGTAACGCCCGAAGCTTGGCAGAATGCTATCCGTCATGTTGTGAAGGAAGAAACAAAAATGTGGCAGCTTGACCACCACATCGACACCATCATAGAGCCAGTTATAGTCCATTTCAACGAGGAAAGCGATAGCGACAGTTCATTACTGTCAGATGTAAGTGGAAGCGACGATGAATAAAGGTAATTTAAAAATTTTTGACTTACAATATGTTTCAAACCACTCTTTAGTAAGCATGTGACACATCTAGTTCACCCATGTTAAACATTCATACCCCTTATATTAACAGCTGACTACTGGTAGTTAAGTGATGTTCACGTGAACATCGATGAGTCATTACAGTTTTAGATAGTTATAGTATAGATGTTTTATGCCAAGCCATTGGTTGACCATAGGCAGCAGAGGTGGCCGCAGTAGTAGACTCTTCGATCTCCTGATCAGTCGCCGTATGCTGCGCGGGTTCGAATCCCGTCCCAGGAGACATTTTTCTCTTGGCTATGGATGTTGTGATTGTCCGTAGGTGGTAGACGGTCTCTGTCTGTCGAACGCGGAGGTACCACCCGGACCACATGGACTGTCCACCGGATTAAAAAATCCAGCAGGTAAATACGAGTAATAGACAACAATCGGATGTTTTTCAAGCCTTGGGAACAAGGTTCTAAACATTAATTCCAGGGGGCAGATAAAACATATTACAAGTAACAAAACTTTTATAACTTTCGATAAAATGCGTGGATGTTTTATTGTCATTTTCATTTGTTAGAACTTTTTTAAGCCATGTTTTTATGTGTTTTCGATATTTCAATAATTTCTTAATATAATCTTAAAATATGTCGAATATTATAAACTTAAAAAAAGTTACTAAGTTTTATATTGTGTACCGTTCCTAATATTTCTAATCATTTTAATTCATACTTTAAGCTTTATAAAGTTATAATTTGTTAATATTAATATTTGCGCGTATTTCAGGTTCCTGATCATTCATTTTTTAAAGGTTTATAACTTTAAATTAAATTGTGAAGCGCTGAGTAATCATACGACGTTCAATATTCTTTCTTTCAATATGACTAAATAATCCCAATTATAGCAATCTGATACTCATGTCTCAATGTTTTTTCGCTGAATGTGATGAAAACATTTGAAAAAGGTTCGCTTATTGAAATAAATCTACACCAGTTAGTACTTCAATTTCCAGGTAAAGGGAAAAGGCTCATTATCTGCCATATTGGCAGTGAGGATGGATTTGTTGTTGACGGTCTGTGGTGCTTTGAGTCTAAGAAAACTGGAGATTACCACGAGGAAATGAATGGCAAATGGTTTGAACAGTGGTTTTCAAAAATTTTACCGAACTTAGAGGAAAACGCAGTAATTGTGTTGGATAATGCGCCTTATCATTCTCGAAGAATGGAGAAGGTCCCAACAACGGCTTCAAGGAAAGTTGATGTTAAAAATTGGCTCCGCTCGAAAAATATCAACTTTGAAGAAGCATGCTGAAAGTACAATTATTAAGAATTGTCAAGGATCACAAGGCGGAATATCAAAAATACGCCATTGACGAAATGGCAGCAAGTCAAAATAAAACTGTGCTCCGTTTACCTCCATACCATTGCGAGCTCAATCCCATTGAGCTCATATGGGCAGAGGTTAAAAATTATATAGCTAAGCACAATACAACTTTTAAATTTTGTGACCTCAAAGGACTTTTCAAATAAGCACTAGAATTAATAACAGCGCAAAAATGGGAAAACTGTATTAAGCACGTGAAAGACAAAGTTGAAAAGAGAATGTGGGAACTGGACAATATTTTAGAGGAACAAGTCGAGCCATTCATTATTGACGTTGGTGCTTCAGGCAGTAGCGATGATGAAAGCTCATCAAGCTCATCTTTCCAATAAA
This sequence comes from Acanthoscelides obtectus, assembly GCA_963669975.1. Classification (NCBI taxonomy): domain Eukaryota; kingdom Metazoa; phylum Arthropoda; class Insecta; order Coleoptera; family Chrysomelidae; genus Acanthoscelides; species Acanthoscelides obtectus. Next base: position 15,825,140 of record CAVLJG010000005.1, read on the forward strand.
AGATGTCGTTCATCAAATTCGGTAAGTTATAAGTAATTATAAAGCTACTGTATTTTTTAATTAATTATTGACATTTTTGAACCCATTTTGGCAAAACCTATTCAAGAATCTACTTTCTGACAAAGTTCAACCATGCACATTTTTTTACGTTTTGAACGTTTTAATTTGGTTACATATTTACCTAGAAATCAAAAAATATACTAATCAATATTCTAAAAGCAATTTTAAGAGATATACGATTATTTTTAATTTAGGCTAATTTAAACGCCATTTTGAGATTATATTCGACTGTATTTCACCAAACATCAGGCGGCATCCGAAGCTGGAAATCGAAGCGAAAATTTTGAAACCCTTATGTATATTTACATCATTATATATTTCTTACACCACCCCCACATGATCCTATATCCATCACCAATCGTATACACATCGAATTGTGCTAATTTACTACAAAGTTACGCAAAGCAGCATCTACTATCTAAAATATGTACTGCGTGACTCTTAATACGTCCCTGCCGAATGTTACAGCGTTCGATGATCACGTGGTCTTGTTTATGTCCGGTCTATCTCTTATCTGAATATACTGTAGATCAAAGTCACCAGGCTCCAGCAGGCGATAGAAGGCACCATACACTCATAGTTAAAGTACACCTAGCTAAGACTACAAAGGTATACTCGGTTAAAGTTGTTAATACTGACAATCGATATTTTTTCAAGTTACCTATAGGGATGTGCAAAGGGGGCTTGTTTGTAACTGTTGATACAAACCTGTCAGATGAATCAAGCATGTATGGTTAGCTTTAAAATGAAGTCGCGTATACAATAGCGCCGATGAAATATTATGGGGCTTACGTAGGAGAATCATGAGCCATTCGGAGTTTGAAGGCCATTACGATGCAAGTTGTGGAGTTGTGAGCGAATGCCTGAATTGACGGTAAAGCTTTTTATTGTCGGAGCTTGAAGCTGTGGGATTTATTAGTGCAAGTGAAGGGTAACTTGGGGAGGATTTGATGGAACGAATTTTAGCAGTACGTGGTTGGAGCTGTTGTTATTTCTAAGGGTGCCTCAAAAGCGTTGCCACGAGTCTTGATTTGTACAGATTTTCAGGAGTTGGGGTACGCGTCACGATTTGCACTTGATCGGAACATTAAAACTCCCGCTAGATCGAGAATGTTTTTTAATACAGCCAAGATTTTTTTGAGGAATCAATACCGGTATCAAACGCGGCAACAGAAAGGGTATTTTCCCAGTTTAATTTGGTATGAGAGGCGAAACCTTTTGACACTCGAGCATGTCAAAGCAGAAATTCAAGTTTAAACCAGCTTCAGTGTGCCCTGCAGTGAATTTTATAACAACGTTATGAAAACAACGCGCGAAAATCAAACGAAAAACACAGGGTGTTTCAGTTTATTGTTGCATAACTTTAAGATTCGATAGAACTTTTAAAATGAATGCATAAAGTCTATATAAACATGGGTCGAAAAATGCGTGGCTTCCGAAATACAGGATGTTTAAATTTACTTTTTAAAATAGTTTTTTTTAAATATTTCCAACAATATTTGATGTATAACAGTGAAAATTGGTATACAAGGGTTTTTTGGTACGACAAAACGAACCATGGGCATAGTTTTACTGTAGTCGCTAGAGGGCGCTCTCTACTGTACCTGTAGTGTATTAAAATGACCGAAAATTTTTTCTTAGTGCAATTTTTTGCCTTTTGGATAAAAAAAAACTGATTCTTCGCACTTTTCAACATAAAAAAGCTCTCTTGTGGATTTTCGTTATATTTAGCCTTTTTGAAGTATTTCGATTTTTAGGGTTCGATGCATTTTTAATTATTTATGTGAAAATAATATTTTTTTTACATTTTCGATTTGGGCGTTACAAGTAATTAAGATGATCGTTTAGATTGTGTTTTTAAACACAGCAATAACTCCTAACTCCAAATAAACACAAAAAACAGAATATTAATTTGTTTAATCTTCCAATATTATTTTTAACAAATTAAATTAATTATTTACAACTAAAATGCTATTAGACAGTTAGGACAAACATACAAAATCTAAAGTAGTTGCTCGAAATGCAAACCCAATTGTTCAATACACAATTCACATCAACGAATGATCGAACGTGGTATAGCATTATTCAAATAAGGCCTTATTTCACCACATGCATTCCTGATTCTGTCTATTAGCATATCTCTTGTGGTTACGGGAGTCTGGTACACTTTTTCTTTTAGAAATCCCCACACAAAGAAATCTAATGGATTTCGGTCAGGGGATTGTGGAGGCCAGGCGACTGGTTCTCCACGGCCGATCCATCTTTCTGGATAATCTTCGTCCAGCCAGTTTCTAACTATTCCCGAATAATGGGCTGCACAACCATCAAGCTGGAACCAGGCCAATCTTCTTAAATCTAACATAACATCGTCCCACATATTTGCATGTTCAGCCTTTAAAAATTCCAAGAAGGTCACAGCATTTAACCTTGCAGGCAAAAGGTAGGGTCCAAATAGTCGATTACGGTAGATACCAATCCACACGTTCACACTAAATTCATGCTGACAATTTCTTTCCCGAACTGCATGCGGATTTTGATGCGACCAAATATGTTGATTATGAAAATTTACCACTCCACGTCTAGTGAAGCATGACTCATCGATCCATAAAACGTTACTTAAAAACTCCCTATTATTATCAGTTCTATCAAGAATCCTCTGACAAAATGTGATTCTTCGTTCTCCGTCCCCTGGCTGTAGTCCTTGCACAGGTTGCAAATGGTAATGACGTCTATGGTCATTTCTAAGAACACGGTGAACATGGCTTGCTGAAATTCCCAAGGCACCAGAAACTCTCCTAACACTTGTGGTCGGATCTCTATCAAACTCACGCAGAATCATACGGGTAAATCTGCGCTGACGAACATTTATGTTTTGATCCCTTTGGAGATTTCCAAAACCATTTTCAATTATTTGGATGTCGTCTGTTTGGAAATCTTCGTGCGTATTCTCTGGCTGCTTCTGCTGCGATTCCATTTACAAAGCCATACACAAAATGTATATTCGCTAACTCTTGATTGGAGAATAAAAATGGCATTTTTATAAACTTACAAAAAAAAAACAGGTAAAAGAAACTAAATTTCGTGCATTCACAATTGCAAAAAACGTTTCAGGTTTCAACAGACAACAAAACTAACTGATGACTAATTGGCGTTTAACCTTATTCTGCTTTCAATTTCAAATATACTTGTAGGCACAGCCTACTTCTAAAAATTATCGAGATACTGACTTTTTAACGTTATTTTATCATAAATAATTAAAAATGCATCGAACCTTAAAAATCGAAATATCTCAAAAACGGCTAGCTATAACGAAAATTCACAAGAGAGCTTTTTTATGTTGAAAGTGCGAAGAATAAGCATTTTTACTCAAAAAGCAAAAAATTGCACTAAGAAAAATTGTTCGGTCATTTCAGTACACTGCATTTACAGTAGAGAGCGCCCTCTAGCGGCTACAGTAAAACTATGCACATGGTTCGTTTTGCCGTACCAAAAAACCCTTGTATACCAATTTTCACTGTTATGCATCAAATATTGTTCGAAATATTTAAAAAAAAAAACTATTTTAGAAACTAAATTTAAACACCCTGTATTTCGGAATCGTGAAGTTATGCAACAATAAACTGAAACACGCTTTATATTCTGATAAAAAATTCTTTAACCGCAACAGCCGCGTAAGTAACTAACACATAAATTATATTATTTGCGAAACACAATAGGTACAGTTTTTGTTTGTCCCAATCTACAACCCTAATCCCGACTTATTTTAACATTTGCCCAATTTTGAACATATCAGACCTGCCATAACTACTAAGAAGCCATACAACTACATGAAATTCATATACATTTTCGTGTCTAAGCAGCGTATCTCGGAACTTTTTAACCGCGGAGCCGCTGGAAATGAAGCACAATTTTTAAACTCGTCCTCAATTAAGAAAAAGATTTTCGTTTCCGATGATGCGTCCTTAAAAAGCCGCCGATTGAGCGAAAGTGAAGAGTGGTGGAAAGGGGGAGACCTCCAACATATTTACTGTGTAGATAAGCAAGCGAAGCGGTTAACATACTTTTTATTTCCCACGCCTGATGGCAGAGGAAGTATTGCAATGACGCAGAATTTCTAAAATGAGATGCTATGTTTTTTGGATATTATATGACATGAACATATATGAAAAACCGTGTCGGTTCAGTGGCGGCGGAGCAGAAGCCAAGAAACGAAAAAAAAAATAAAAATCGCCTAAACTTCGTTTTGTGACGCTCGGGGGGACCTGATTATTTTCAGAAAAAAACATTGTAGGGTTTGCAATCCGAGGGTTGGGGGTGAGGGAGGGGGTATCTATATTTTTTTAATGTTAGTATACGTATTTAGTTCTAAGCTACGTGAATTATGGTATTTCAGTATACTACTAATACCTACACATGGTGTCAAGGCATAAACTGCAAAATGTTCAAAATTCATGTATACGATTTGTTTATGGTTTGGGTTTTCGAGATGATGTGACTTGTAAATTAGAAAAACTTAAAGTGGTTAAATATTGACGATCATTCGAATCTGATTTTTCTTGTGTGGTTCACAAAATACTTGAAAATAATTTTCTTGGCTACCTGAGGTAGAAACTGAAACAGATATTCTAACCTTGAATTGAATACTAAACATCGAAATTTGCTCAATATTCCTATCAATAAAACAATTATATGAACGTTCGTTTTCATATCAGGCTGATGCTTCAATTTCCCGTACTAGGTGAAGGTTATGGTAGATAATCTTTACTTTCGACAAATGCGAGTTTGCCTATATACCATTTTGTCAATGTATGTCATTGCATTTACTCACGTTCTGTATATTCCACACAACACAGGTTTCGATATTCATTTGTCCTTAAAACAGAAAGATACATGCTTTCGATATGCGTCCCTGCTTCTGGTAAGGATTCTGGCACCTCTGCCGCATCAAACACGTTGTGCGGTGAGGTATCGGGAAGAGGCGACGTTGCCAGATGGACGGTACCACCGGTAGCGCAGAGAAATAATGTCTATGGACTAATTGTGTGGGCCCGTTCGACTGACTTGGTTTAGTTTATATATACATGCTTGTAACTAACTTATTATTAAAGGGTCTGACTTGTGCGGAACATAATCCTCTATGAATTGATGACGACGTTGCTTTAGAAGTGCAACTTGTTGCCATTTTTGGCATTTATTTAGGTCAGCGTTTCTCAACCTGTGGGGCGCGTCCCCCTAGGGAGGCGTGTCAATATTAAAGGGGGCATATCAGAATAAAAAACAGTAACAACATTGAATAATTTACTAACAGGCAAGAACAACTAAACGCTGATATAATCAAAAATAAAATAAACATTAACACTGATATACAGGGTGACTTTGAAGTTAAGTCATTAATTTTCAGATAATGATTGTAGAAGGAAGATAAACCAAAATATGTGTGTAAAAATAAAAAAAAATTTACCTTATTTTATAAAGACAAGTATTTCAGTGCGGACCTGTATTTGATTGTGCGGTCTTGGAGCACCGGCATGCCCTCCCCTGTGAGGTCTTAAGTCACCTGATTCACGAGCCCTTTGTACTACATTAACAAAGGCACGAGGGGTTGGTTGCACTCGATTGGGGTTTCCCAACCGATCCGCATAATTCCGTGATGCGGCGGCTGCATTTTGTAAAGACTTCCCCTCCCTCCCGTAAATAAGAATCATGTCCACAAGTTCAGCATTTTCGTAAACATGTGCCATTTTTTATTTCGTTTGAGCCACTCAACAAACACTACTATTCACTCACGCGTTACCGACTGACACATTGACTGAATACAACTGAATAAAATTGTAGTAAAAACATCGTGATAAGCGTTTCAAATTCTTTCGCTTTTTTGTTTCCGATGCGATGAACCGATAAGGCAGATTATATCCGTTGTTGCCAAACACGAGCACATAATATTATTATTCAGACAGGGCGGAACTCAAACTTCTAAAGGGCTATAACTTTGTTACTTTAATTTTACCAGAAAAATGTTAAAGGAAAAAACATTTCTTTTGATCAGATCTACTCACTGTTAAAATAAATGACTCAACTTCGAAGTCACACTTATAAACAAGACTGTATCTATCAATACTAAGTTAAAAATAAGTTTGACAATATTAATTGTAAGAAATAGTAATAATTACTAGTGACTCCCTTTGGCCTGTTTTGCCGAGCAAAGCTTGTCGAAACAAGGTTTAATATTTGAAATAGACACTCTGAGTTATTTTTTCTATATTTTGCTGCGATGTATATTTGGCCTTCAAAGCAGTCAACCCCAAAAATCCTGTTTCGCAAAGGTAGGATGTTGAAAATGGTAGAAGTAGAGGAAACGTTCTGGTTTTCAGTGCCGAAAACTCATCGTTCATGCCTGCCCAAAATGCAAAGAGAGATTTATTATTATTCTATTTTTTGATTTCGCCATTTGCCATCAAGTCTGTGAAGATTTCTTCTTCTGCAGTTGAGAGCCCTTCGGGAGTAATTTGAAACTCGGAACTTCTCGCTAAGAGAGGCATTGATTCCGGATTTGCCAATGCAGCAGATCGGCATCGCCAAATATCTATAAATTTACTTATTCTCGGTAAGTTGTAGGATTTGGAATTAAGGTTGTACTGTAAGTTTAGCGTCAAAATACTTATATATTATTATTGTATACACACATTGTTATTGTGTGAAGGGGGGGGGGGTGTGTTGAAAATAATTATTGAAGATTGGATCACGAATGGTGAAAGGTTGAGAATCGCTGATTTAGGTAATTTTAAATGAACCAAATATGAGACTGCGGATTCCAATACATATACTCGCGGACTCCTAGGGGTGGACATCAAGTATAAGAAAGCTTTCACCAGTACTACCTTGAAAAGAAGCTGAAGTTGGTGAAGTTTGACAATATTTCCCAAATCCCAACTAACCATAGCGTTATTGGATGATGTTCCTGTTCTTACCTTATTGACTCTTATCAGTGGCGTAGTAACTTTAAGCACCCAATACATTTCTGATGCGGCATTCTTCTTTTTGTGTATTATTTTTCTACCATAAAAGTATTGCCCTGATTTTTCTTATTCACTTTATACTCTACATATACATGTACTATTTAATTGGTCTCTCGACAAAAGAGTCTACTGCATCTACTCTGAGTCCTGAGGCAATCAAAATTGACCTCGAACTAAGTATGCTCCAATTCTGCATATCCCCAATATCCCCAACGTATGCATATACATATTTTCACCCTTGCGTTCAGAATATCGACCTGGCGTATCAACAAGTCTGACGTCATAAGCGCACGTGGAGGGGGAACTCGACACGGAATACCTATTTATACTTTTCAATTTGTATACCTTCACAATGTAGTTTTTTCTGCGTCATTAGTAATATACACTTACCCGATTATCCAGTATTGGATCTAGATAAGATAGGGGACGTTAGGGAGTAAGTATTTGTCGTATTAATGCGTCGAAAAGTTAACAATTCAATTTATTTTTAACATTGACGTAGCCTGCTTTTGCGGGGCAAAACCTCAAAATTTTTTTGAAGGTCATACCTATTCTGGTAAATCCCAAATGAAAGGTGAAGTTTGAGCTACGATACCTTCCACAAAAGAAACAGAATAATAATAATAATAATAATAATAATAATAATAATAATATTTATTCACTCAATGTACAAAGATAACAAACAATATGAGTAAATAAATATAAAATCAAAACAGGCCCAATAGAAGGCATCGCCTGTACATGGACCAATAAATTTAAGTTGAAACTGTAGAATGCAAATGACAAAAAAGGACACAAATTAGCTACAGTAGATTATGTATTTAGTTGATGTTCGTATTTATGAGTTTATGAATTCCAGTCCTAGATATAGAATGTAGCCACTTTTTTAAATTTCTTTTGAAACAATTTCCGAAACGTAAATCTTTTAAGTCTTTAGGTATAATTTCATAAAATTTAGGCGCTAAATAGAGATATGATCGCTGCATTATAGATTCATGCGGTTGAGGAATTACTGTGCCACGAATTTTGTACCTGGTATAATGATTATGTTTAATTTTTTGGTCGGTGTTTACAAATTTATGGTAGTGAGTGATACTGTGTAAGAAATAAAGCTGTCTTATATCATACATTCGAACATCTGCGTATAATTTTTCAGTGGGATAAAGTTTCGGTTTTTTAAATATCATTTTTAGAATACTTTTTTGAAAAACATCTAAATTATAGATATGTGAGGAACATGCAGCTCCCCATGCTAATATACCATATGTGAGATGAGGCTCAATCAGTGCATGGTATAATGTTCGAAGATATTTTTCTGTCAATATATTCCCAAGGTATTTAATTTTGTAGGATACAAATCTAACTTTCTTTAAAATATAATTGACATGGATGTCCCATCGTAAGTGAGGATCCAAGACCACTCCAAGGTATTTTATGTTGGGCACCCTATTAATTTGCATTTTTTGATCATTAATATTGAAGGAGAAATTTGTGTAATTTGGCAGATGTCTAGCATAAGATCCAAATGGTAAAAAATGTGTTTTAGAGTAGTTAATGCTTAATTTTCTACTGTTAAACCACCGCATAATTTTGATAAAATCATTTTCAATTACATTTTTCAGATCAGACCAGTCAGTGCCTTCATATAATATTGCAGTATCATCTGCAAAACTAGTTATTTTGCCAACACAATTAATTTGGAAAATATCATTTAAATATATATTGAATAACAGCGGACCTAAGACAGTTCCTTGTGGGACACCACACTTAATATACATTTCTTTACTAAATGATCCTGATATCTGCACAGATTGTGGGCGATTTGACAAATAACTTTCGATCAGTGAGTATGCGTTTCCTCTGAAACCAATTCTCTCCAATGCTTCTAATAATAATTTGTGATTAACTGTGTCAAAAGCTTTCTTTAAATCAACAAAAATGCAGATTGAAGGGATTCTGTTATCAATATTTTGATGTATTTGATTTACAATTTTAGTTATTGCATCCGATGTAGCCTTCCCTTCTGTAAATCCATATTGATTTTCACTTAAAATTTTGAATTTTGTGAGGTATCGAATCATTGTAGTAGATAAAACTTTTTCAAAAACCTTTGCTACACTGGATATTATTGATATTGGTCTATAGTTGTTAACATCTGTTTTTGTTCCTGATTTATGTATCGGTATTATATTACCTTTTTTTAAAATTGAGCGATATATGCCAGATTCAAAGCATTTGTTGATTAGGTAAGTGAGTGGTTCTGTTATGTCCTCGGCTATAATTTTCAAATGCTCGCTTTTAATACCATCGAACCCAGGACTTTTCCGATTTTTTAAGGACATAATAGTGGTGTATACTTCACATTGCTCGACTTTATCCAAAATAAATGAGTTCAAAGTTCTTTTTGGAGGCTGAGTATTTTGTACATTTGCTTGTATATTACTTTGCTAAATTTTCGCCTATGTCAGTAAAGAATTGTACAAATTCATCGCATATCTGTTGAATATTTTTTAATACTGTTCCCGATGTTGTATTTAAAAAATAATAAACTCTCGCGTATATTAATCTAACTAAATAACTATTGAATAAGGCCAATTATGTATTAAATAATTGTAGTTATTCCCATGTGATGACATATTCCCTCTATCCACACTTACACTCGCGTCATTATATTGTTCATGAGGTCTTTTGCTTTGTTGACATCGGTCGTCGACGATAAGAATATAATCCTAGCTCACAGAAAAATGTGAATTTTCACGTAAATAAGCTACTGTTTTGTTTAATGTTTTAATTTTGAACTTCTTATTCAACTGGAACATTTTAGTCTCAAATGTGAAGGCCATTTTGGTCGAGTTGAATAGTTTTTTTTTATCAAAACTGTAGAGGTTGTATTCAACTTATTTACTCGTACAAGGAAATTATTTTGAAATATTTTCATGAATACATACTTAGTCTTGCGATAAGTATTTAATGTTACATTTTAACGAAAGAACTTTATATGTACATAGCTTATTTAATATACGAAGATATTTTGATCAAAACGTTAGCTTTTGGGATAAACGACTGAATTACTATATTGGCTTTATATCGTATTTTGTTCCTTGCATATCCATTTGGAAGTATAATAGAACTTGAACTAGATAAATACTAGTTAAATCTGCAATAAACAAAGATATTTGATAACTTACACAATATAACAAAATGTGACTGCGATAGAACTACTTGAGATGCATTTCAACAATTTCATAATGAATGTCTTGTGTTAATATGAGTCTTGTTGTGTGAAAAAAATTCATTATTTTCGAGCAAGATCTAATATTAAGTCTAAGGGCCGATTTCAACAACATTAATATTATGGACCAATGGGAAAATACCTCATTGAAGTGCAATTTGACAGAAGCTGTCGAAGGTCCCTGAATGTTAGTGATTTCTATTGAAATATTGAACAAAATCGTGAAAATTCGACTGTATTATAAACAATACTACTTTTTGATTGCAACATGATGCTTTTGTACAGAAAAAACAGGACAACCCTCATGTATTTTGTTATACGTTATAGGTTTACATTTAACAATCCGTTATCCCACTTAGCGAATGGGAATGCGGCAAATAATAGGTCGATTTTCTAGCTGTTAAATTTGGCAGCAGATTTGGACGTTTGTTAATGCATGACACTCTCGAATTTACCAACTTCAATATACTGAAAGTTATCATTACTTACCTGTTGAATAGTGTGGATTTGTCTGTATTCTGCAAGAAAATAGAATATCAAATACATTCCATCCATTTCCTCATCTTCCTTTACGTCATAATAGTAATCATTTATTAATTTATGGGTTAATGAATTTCTTCAAAGCAATAAAAACATTATGTCCTCTCCATCCTAAAACACAAATAATATGTGTAAGACGTGTCAATCCCTACATCGCTCTGATGCATAATGCAATTATTATGGACATAGACAAAAAAATTATGAAAAATGTTTCACAAATAATGTCTTTCAAGTCCAAAAATCATAATTGTTAGTTAGTAATGTTTATTGCTTGTCTTTTTGACTAGCGGGGATATCTTCGCAGGGTTGCCAAGTCTAACGACGATCACGTCCCGTGGTTCAGGGTGCGAAATGAATCTTTTACATTTGCTGGTTTTGAATTTTTTTCGTGAAAATTTACTAGGTATGTGTGTAAAAAAAAAATAAAAAAAAATTTTATCCTGTTTTATAAAGTATCCTCCCGACAAGTATTTCAGTGCGGACCTGTATTTGATCGTGAGGTCTTGGAGCACCGGCATGCCGTCCATATGTGAGGTCTTAAGTCAAATGATTCACGAACCCGTTGTACTACATTAACAAAGGCACAAGGGGTTGGTTGCACTCGATTGGGAAACCGATCCGCATAAACATGTGCCATTTTTTATTTCGTTTGAGCCACGCAACAGACACCACTATTCACTACCGACTGACACTGACTGTATACAACTGAATGAAATAATTGTAAAAACATCGTTCCAAATTCTTTCGCTTTTTTGTTTCCGATGCGATGAACCGATAAGGCGGATTATATCCGTTGTCGCCAAACACGAGCACATAATATTATTATTGAGACAGGGCGGTACTCAAACTTCCAAAGGGCTATAACTTTGTTACTTTAATTTTACCAGAAAAATGTTAAAGGAAAAAAACATTTCTTTTGATCAGATCTACTCACTGTTAAAATAAATGACTCAACTTCGAAGTCACCCTGTATATTGAAATAATATAAAAATATTCACTACTAACATATCAAGGTAGTCACGAGTACGGATTTTTGATATCTTTCCCAGTTTGCTCACAAAAATAAGTGAGCTTCCAGGCTACCTCACACTCAAGTGCCCTACAAAACAAGAAATAACAAGACTCAAGGTGCCCTTAATCATCACTGTGAATGCTTGGGCATTACTTAAATAGCGACTATAAATACAGACACTAACCCGCCAGGCAGGACATTTTCCCATAATACCCCTCCAGCAAATACGACACTGTTGACCGTATGTTACCTGTAACTCCCTTCCGCAAACAAAGACCTCGCTATATAGGTCACAGTCAGGTGGTCGCGTTGAATAGGAGCGGATCATTACTCATTTAGCTGATGCAGATAGTGTGTAGAACGGATAACGAGCGTACGCTGAAAGCTGCAGCTGAGCCGAAGCTGTTCTCGCTGAAGGCTTTTTAATTATTGAAACCGATCACAGGCGATTAACTGGATATAAATTATATTGCTTGTAACTGATGAGAATTGAATGTCAACGATGGCAAAGGATTAATGGAGTACAGGGACAATAATAAATTGGTTCCTATGGAATAAGCGACACCTCGTACATCATCAAAACCATGCAGCCACAATCTAAATTTTAAGAAAAAAAAATGGCGTCAATTGGATTTGCTTTATACATCCTATCCTACGCATTGTCAGTGACGATACCAACGCAGATCAATTGTTTATTTGTTGTTAGTTTAAGAAAATTTTTTTTCGTGTTTTTGCCCCTAGTTCCGACATCACCAGACCAATTTTAAAAAGCTACAAAACCTTTTTGAGTAATAAAATTTCATCAAAATTTGAGCGGTACGTCTCAAGTTATAGGCGATTATAAAATTAGCGGACAAACCGACAGACAGAAATTTTTAATTTAAAATAGTGTCATTGACATATGAACCAGTTTTGCAGAACTTTTTTCGGCTCAATTCAGTATTCGAGTTTGGAAAGATTCAAATGTCGAATAACTTTCGCAGTTTATTAGTAATAAGAAGCGCGATTTATGTTGGCTTCGTAAGAAATAGAGTATAACTTCAGCGGAAGTTTCATATTAACGATATTTTCTACTGCCTGTTATTGAAAACTTCACTTAACTGTTGAATTACTAACATGTCACATGTTTTAGTTTGGCATATTGTAACACGTTTAAGGTACAAAGAGGAAGCTAAACAAAGCAAGCACCCTCGGAGAATCGACGGTTTTTGTTTGACATCCAATCCATAAATCGGCTATCGCGAGATTGTTCATAAACTTATATGTTCAACCTTCTGCAATATCCACCAACAATTCGTTGCAGAAGAATCTACCAAACAGCAGAATATATACTAAGTTACATATAAATCCGAACACCCAGTTTAAATGGTTTTATTTTAATAAAATTTTGTATAAGTACTTAATGAAGCATAATAGGTAAATGATAAAAATTTCAAAATGATTGCACTGCTTTAAAGCCCTTTGACCTTTAATAATGTGTGGATGCTCCCTGATGTGCTACGCATTCTCCAACGCGCCTAGGCATGCTTCTGATCAGGTGGTCAATGTCCTCCTGTGGTATCTCATTCCAGGCAACCACCAACTCCTCTCGAAGTGCTTCTAGAGTCTGAGGAGGACGTTGCAAATTGAGCAATCTCCTACCCATCATATCCCACACGTGCTCAATTGTGAATAAGTCGGGAGATCTTGGTGGCCAGGGTAACAATGTGACATCATTATGTTGAAAGAAGTCTATTGTGACTCTTGCAACATGTGGTAGGGCATTATCCTGTTGGAAAGTTGGATTTGCCAGGGTGTCAAGATAGGGTAAAAGATGGGGTTCTAGAACTTCGTGGATATAACGCTGCGCGTTCATGTTACCTCTGATGAAGATTAAAGGTGACCTGGAACCATAAGCTATAGCACCCCTAACCATAACTCCAACAGTGTGGTGAACATGTCTTTCAACAAAAAACTGTGGATTCCTCCTTTCACCACGTCGCCTTCTAACCCTAGCACGACCATCGTGCATGCCTAAACAAAATCGAGACTCGTCCAGTGCCCCTTGCTCTTTGCGTACGGCCTTCTCGAAGCCATGCCTGACAACACCTAACCACAGTGTCTACACTTCTTTGGACTCTGACTGCAATTACCCGAAAAGAAAGTCCAGCTTCCCGAAGTCCACTATACGGCCCCTATCAAACTCACAAAGTTGACGAAATCGTACAGGTCTCCGTACTCTAGGCATCGTAACCGATCGTAAAGGATGTCAAGAACCAAAATCCGCCAACGTTGATTCCTTACTGCGGCTGAAATATTCATTTTTAGAGCGTTAGTGAATTAAAAAAAAACAGTATAAAAACCGGAATGTCCAACTGATAAGGCTAAACATTTTTTCACTTGTTATTTACAGTAAGATAAATACATTCACCAACTTTTATTAAAATAAAACCATTTAAACTGGGTGTTCGGATTTATATGTCACTTAGTATATTTTATTAAAAAAATCCATTTAATAAAATAGATTGTTGTGCAACTAAATTCTTATACCTTATATTTAGTGTATAACTAAAGGACCTTCTCAGTCACACAAATGAGGAGGATTGAGTCAGTGGTTTTTGTAGGAAATAGAAAGACTCTTGATTAGTCAATTTCCTGCAAAGTGTACACCATATACGCCTGTAGCCTTATCTTTGCAGTTAGTCAATTTAAAAATGGATTTTTGGTGCATGAAAATATGGCTAAAAAACAAATAAAGGATCCTAGTACGCTTGTTGAAGTTACCTGACTTATGTTGTTTTTACAATTAACGTGTATTTGAAGGAGAGGGAATGGATAGATACACATGTACCTTTAAGGAAGTATTGTCAGCAAAAAAAGTATGTGTGGTCGTTTGTAAAGTGACTGGTTTGTTTTCTTACTTATACTTTATACTATATTCATACACAGTGTGGCCCAACGGAAAGGGCGCACCCCCATTTGTGACTCTCCTGATATATTCTGGGAAAAATGCTCGGACACGACAATTTTGATTTCTAGGGGACGTCTTTTCATCTATAACAGTACAATACGGGGCGATCCAAAAATTAAAATTTAAATTTTTAAATTGAAACCTCAATTTTTTAATTTTTAGATTTTCCATGAATTTTTAGTAACCTCTGTAAATTAAAGTCTATACCTATCTTCAATCGCTGTGAAGCTATTTGAAACTTAATACTGAAAATAATGCAATGCACGTCAAAAAATAATATTCATTGATCCCAGCAAGAACATGTAGCATCAGTCAGCGTCATCGTATGTCGTAGAAAAGCTTTGTCTTCCATTTCAAATCGTTGTGATAAATGTTGAACAATGACTTATTTAATTCAAAAAAGGGTAAGAGTAACTGTATTACCAAAATGCTACTGTCAGAAACATTTTTTTTTCTAATGCTTGAGCTTCCACGCAGGCCTAAAGCCGAGATATCCAGAGGTTTCGTGGAGCTCTAGTGGGATACATGGAAGTCAAGTCACAGGGACTCTAACGACGTGACACGCACATTGCACGCATTCTGACCCAGCCTTAGAAATCCTCCGGGTGGTACCTCCACATCCGACAGCGTAAGGCCATCTACCACCTATGGACACAATTCTTGGGATGGGATTCGAACCAGCGCAGCTCCCGGCTACTGATTTTAGACCCCTAGCTTCTACCACTACTCCACCGCGCTGCCTTGCCCGATATTGTAAGAAATTTTCGCTACTATCTGTCAGTCTGTCCGCACGGCTCTGGTAGACTCTTCAAGCTCGCCTGATCGGCTGAGGGACTGCAGGATCCCGCGGATGGAGTATATGAGTGGGCTCTCCGGTGGCGCATCAAAATTAATGACACACTTCACATAGAAAAGCATTCTGCTCCAGAGCAGGTCTCAGTTAATGATGTTCCTGTTCTCTGAGGAAGAACAGCGAAATATTTTATTTTTATATATATTGCATCTAAAAGTTGACGGAAAAAACCGCTTCTGAACCGACACAAAAAATGAAATCTCGTTAATAAAACTCGCCTTTATAACGGGTGATTTTTTAAGAGGTATAGGATTTGATTTAAAAAAAAAACACAAAAAATTTGAAAAAAACGATTAAATCTTTATTTGAGTCGATAGAACGGTCGATATAATTTAATGTTTAAAGATTATTTCATGTAAATGTTGGCCGCGACTCCGCTTTAGATGGCCCTTGCGCAAGGTCCAATTTTGGCACACTCTCTCCAACATATCGGCCGGTATCTCACGAATAAATGCTTCAATATTGGCTTCCAGTGCGTCAATCATTGCTGGTTTATCCCTGTAGACATTAGCCTTAACATGGCCCCACAAGAAATAGTCCAACGGCGTTAAATCACACGATCTAGGCGGCCAATTGACGGGCCCCAAACGTGAGATAAACTGTTCACCGAACTCGCCTCTCAATAGGGCCATTGTTTCGTGTGCGATGTGGCATGTGGCACCATCTTGTTGAAACCACATGTCAGCCAAGTCCAGCTCTTCCATTTTGGGCAAACAAAAGTTTGTTATCATCGCACGGTAGCGCTCGCCATTCACAGTTACGTTCCGGCGATTGTCGTCTTTGAAGAAGTACAGCCCGGTGATGCCACCGGCCCATAATCCACACCAAACAGTGATTTTTTCGGGATGCATTGGTAGCTCTTACAATGCTTCTGGCTGGTCTCCACTCCAGATGCGGCAATTTTGCTTGTTAACGTACCCATTCAACCAGAAGTGAGCTTTGTCGCTGAACACAATTATTCGATAAACGTGGATCTTCCTCTAACTTTGCCAGCGCCCATTCACCAAATTGGAAACGTTGTGGGAGGTCGTGTGGCTTCAATCCTTGCACCAGCTGTATCTTATAAGGTTTTACAGCCAAATCCTGTCGCAAAATTTTCCACGTAGTGGAGTAACAAAGGCCCAATTGCTGCGAACGGCGGCGAATCGACATCTCACGGTCATCACTAACACTGGCGGATACAGTCTCAATATTTTCTTCAGTCCTCACACTACGTCTCCGTGTTGGTGGTTTAATGTCCAATAGTGTAAACTGGGTTCGAAATTTAGTCACAAGCTTCCGAATAGCTCCCTCAGTAGGCCGACCAAATTGCCCATAAATTGGAAGCAGTGGTCGATGCACTCTCTTAACCGAGCATGAATTTTGATAGTAAGATTCAATAATTTGCAAGCGTTGTTCGTTCGTAAGTCGATTCATGGTTAAATTATAGACCAAACTGAACAAGTTTGACAATGACACAAGACACGATTCACGCGTCATATGTCAAAAACAGTGTTGCCAAAAAGATACTAGCAAAAAAATCACCCATTACTATATTATATTCCAGCCCAAGTATCTAAACATAAAGTACCTCGCCTGTCTCTCTAAATCCCAAACTTTTGGCATTACTCAAACTAAACTAAACACTTTTTGTTCTTTTCAGTTATTTCTTTTCATACCCTTTTCTCTCCCTTCTCCTTTTCGTCCTTTCTTTCTTATTTTTCTATCTTCTACTTATTTCTCCCCTGGCTAGGTTTGAGAGAATTTTGAAGAAAGAAACATCATTCGTCCAGGCAAGAACCAAGGACCTGGATCGCTGAAATGACAAACGAAGAGAAGTCAGTCTGCAGTTCCTTACACATTAAGACCTAACAGTGTCTTTTCGAATACCGTGATCGTAAGCGAGTCTACGTATATATTATTAAAAACAAAAACATAATATAGTTGAAGTACTTATCGGCTTGTTGTTAGAACTTACTAAAAATCACTGGTCAACACTGGTTTTGCCACACGAACTTTGACAGCTAATTTTATTTTATCAGTCTACCCTCATTATTACATGACAGCTGTCATATGTCTATTAGCCTCATATTTGTTGTGATACGGTAATACTCATAACTAGTACTACGGCAGTAAATTAACAGAAACGCTTACAAGTAAATCCTTATAAAAATATTTGTTGTTGAATTTGAACACTTTTTTGTGATTTATTAACCCTGTGAATATGTCGAGGAAGTGTAATAATGATCCTAACTCCTTTTGTTATGTCTGCGGAGAACTAACATTCAAAAAACAACGACGAAATTTTACGAATCTTGTGTTGGAGTCTTATCACTAATGTTTTGGTTTTTCTGTCGCCCATCAAGACAAATCCTGGGTCCCTTATGTCTGTTGCATAACGTGTGTGAAAAATTTAACTGACTGGAAGAAAGGTGCACGACCTATGCCGTTTGGTGTACCCATGATATGGACTGAACAGCGAGATCACGTTTCAGATTGCTATTTTTGTCTCACAGACATAAAAGGTATAAATTACAAGAAAAAAACCACAGTTATTTACCCTAACTTATCTTCGGCTATAAGACCAGTCTCTCATTGTAAAAAATTGCCAGAACTAATACCAGTTGCAACTACGTCTGTTGAGAACAATTCACAACCGTCCACTTCAGGTGAATGTGTTGACGAGGACGATGACTTTGAGTTAAAAGGAATTGTAAACGAGCCACATTTGATAACTCAAGGAGACCTGAATGATTTGGTTCGGGATTTAAATTTGTCAAAAAAGCAGTCAGAACTATTAGGATCACGTCTAAAGGAATGGAATTTGCTACATCATAATACAAAAGTTAGCTATTTTCGAAACCGTGATCAACACTTCAGAACGTATTTTTCTCAGGATGGAGATTTGGTGTTTTGCGATAACATAAATGAGATTATGAAAATGTTGGACATAGATTTTGATCTCTCCCAGTGGCGTTTATTCATTGATTCTTCGAAAGCAAGTCTAAAAGCAGTGTTATTGCATAATGGAAATAAGCTTCCGTCTGTACCTCTAGCCCATGCTGCAAATATGAAAGAAACCTATGAAAATATGAAACTTTTACTTGAAAAAATAAATTACAGTACATATTCCTTCAAAATCTGCGGTGATCTTAAAGTTGTTGCACTATTACTTGGACTTCAGCTGGGTTATACAAAGTTTTGCTGCTTTTTATGTGAATGGGATAGCCGAGACAGAACTAATCACTATATAAAAAAAACATGGCCTACGCGAGCATCGTTAGTTACTGGGCAAAAAAACGAAAAGTATTTACCCCTTGTACAGTCAAATAATGTGCTTCTACCACCATTGCATAACAAATTAGGATTAATAAAAAATTTTGTGAAGGCAATGGATCGCAATGGAAGTGGATTTTTGTATCTAAAAGAAAAATTCCCTAAAATAAGTGATGCAAAGATAAAAGAGGGTATTTTTGTTGGCCCTCAAATTAGGGAGTTAATAAAAGATTCAAGATTTGAAGAAAAATTAAGCGATTTAGAAACATCTGCATGGAAGGCTTTTAAAAATGTTGTTTCAAATTGTTTGGGTAACCACAAGAGTGACAGCTACAGAGAGTTGGTTAGCGAGCTATTATTGTCATATCAAGCATTGGGTTGCAACATGTCACTTAAGATCCATTTTTTAGACTCGCACCTGGATTTTTTTCCTGACAATTTAGGGGCTGTCAGCGACGAGCACAGTGAGAGGTTCCATCAGGACATTTCTAATATGGAAAAGCGGTACCAGGGCAAATGGAGCCCAAATATGTTAGCAGATTACTGCTGGACAATTAAAAGGGACTAACCAGAAGCTAAATATTCAAGAAAATCTTAGATTATTAAGTCATTTATAAAAAAAAATAACTTTTGATTTACGAGATCTGCGTTTTTTCTTAATATTTTAAATTACTCAATAGAATAAAATCCTTGTCTAGCAAATTTTTTTTAACTGTTTATTTTTTCTTACAATCACCAATTAAAGTAAAAAATATCAAAAAAGTCCGTGTGGCACGACAAAGTTAAAATTTTGTTGACCAGTGAAATCAGTACGAAGAAAAGTTTATTCATATATTCCTCTTCACTATCCAGTAGCTAAATTATATTACGTTTCCAATTTGTAAAAAACTTGTGATTGCATATATTCATGTATAAGCATCAATCGTGAATGCGTTTCTCTTCCTTGGCTCTAGAATTACTTGATACAGCAGCCATAAATCTTACTTGGCGAAAGGAAGTCTGATCCAACGAGGCTTGCAAAAACAATAGAATTCGATGCAGCTCGTGATAAATCTGATATTTTCGGGTCGTTTTTGTTAACAATTGTTGGGACAAGTATCACTAGCACTGATCTTTCTCAGTCTCTATTACTATCCTTCTCGCTAGCATTTGTGTTTGGTTCCTATTTTTTACTTTTCCAGCAAAACGCTACCAAAAATATTTTAGTCTAAAATAAATAGGCTATACAGTGATATGAGGCTTCACCTAGATTTTTCCTTCTTTCTCACCGCACCATACGATATATGACGATGGTACTATAACTCGAGGGTATATGCTCACTTCGTGTTCGAATTTTATTTCTCTTTGCGCAAGTTATTATTTTCAAGAATTAACTATGGACCAGTTGAAAGGTTCTACATAAATTAAGACTTAACCATCGAAAATGTGCTTGTATCTTTCCAAACTATTTTTATTGAATCGAATTGGTTTCAAATAATAATTTGGGCATCAGTGATATACAGGGTGTTCCAGAAGTCGACGTCAAGCCGAAACCGGGTGATAGGCAAAGTCATAACAGCTATCAGAAAAATATTTAAAAAAATTTGATGTATGTGTTTTGAAAATTATAGGTCTTTGAAAAAAATATAGAAATTTCACAGTCTACGGCAGTCTGTCAACTGTCAACTTTTTTTGGATTTTATTTTTACAATGTAATGATGAATAATGCATCTTCAAACTGGTGTCTCAACCTTACTGCCAACTTTTCTCGTTCAGGAAAAATTGCCACTTATTTCCCAACCAAGTATTTCAAAGTAAAACTTTGCTCAACTTTAACTGGCTGTACTGGAAAAAATGTACCAAGAGTTTGGCAAGTAACCTTAAAAGTTGGCGCATTTAATAGCTACTCCAAAATGGTATAACACTTAGAAGATTACTCGTTAACTTATGCACAACTTTTATTTGAAAAAAGACTGATGAAAATTTTTCAAACTTTCCTAATTAAACAGCGATTATGAAAACGCACAAGGACCCTTAAGGATAACTGTTTGCACAACAGTGGGCGTCAAAATGCTGCTGATGATGATTTACCTTTACAGCAAATGCTCAAACTGTTTTCCTTCAGCCGCAATACACGCTCGACATCTTCTTAAAAAGATCGGGTTATTAAACGAGCGAATCCACGGTTATTAACAAACTCAGCTGCTTCCAATAGTCTTTGCCGTAGCTCAGCTACATTTTGAATCGGCTTGAAATACACTTTTTCTTTTACAGTTCCCCAGTAAAAAAATCTAAAGGATTCAAGTCAGGTGATCGGGCTGGCCACGGTATTGTACCAGACCGCCTTATCCATCTGCCTGGAAAGTTTTGATCGAGATACTCTCTCGCTGAGAGTGCATAGTGCGCTGAGCAACCATCATGCTGAAACCACGTATTGTAAACAGATCTATTGAGTTTATTTTACAATTTTCATGATGTTTCTTTCCTAATTCTGGGTTTTTCTTTTGTATCTCTATTTGACAACCCGATTTTAAGATACATTTTGCATAAAAAAAATGCTTGGTATCTACACACGAACTGGCATAGCTAGATCCATTAACGATTTTAAATGATTTTAATGACACTGACTTTGAAACTTTTGGAAGTGTGGAGAAGCTCATTACATTTAATTAGAAATTAAACTATTAAATTAGAGCCCAAAATTGCCCTAAGGTAAAAATCGATCCAGTATGATGCTGAACTCGCTTTCAGACGTACAATTTATCAAAGATAGGAATAAGCGAAAAAGACAGTTCATAGTTTTTGATCTGCTAGAAATATACTCGAGACTCTTCGGGGTGGAAAAGCGTGAAAGCCACTAATCCGTATAACCTGACCATGAAGTATGACGTAAATTCACCAGATTTATAAAAGCGGTGCTGAACTTGGAATCTACGTTGCGAAAATATAAAATTGTGTTATTTGAGTGAGCTTTTCCCATCACAGCTTATTTATCACGTTGTATGGTGCGGATCTTGTGAAAGTCGAGAAAGAAAATTATGAGCACCGGATTTTGTTGAAGCATATCTGTAGAAAATAGGCCAAAGACTTTACCATGGTTTGTTTCAGTCCGCTTTTAATTCAACTTCTCCAGTTCCACACCTCCTCAACGCCAGATAATGCCTTGAGCAGTGTGTTAATTGAAATTGAAATAAACTATTTTCTGTGGACTAGATTCAAAACTTATGGTCAAGGCAAAGAATGTCCTTGAAACCTGCCAGTCAGCTTCATTGCTCTTGAGTTTGACCTGCACCATTGAATCGGGCACGCCGTGTTGCCAAACTGACAGAAAATGTTCAGAAGCTGCTACATGTATACTTAGCTGAATTAAGTCCAGTCCTTCTCACGAAGAGAGTCGCTGTTTTTATTCTCCTTTTGAAAAAATCTGAAACAATTCAGCACACAATTTGACACTGCACTTGTATCTCCACGCATTGCTATGTTTTATGTCGGAGATCAACAAAAGGTGAACTCAAATCGCACGCCCTTGACAAGCAGCTTGTCATACTGACAGTTACTGTCGTAAATGTAGAACCCGCATACGATAACAAGGAAATCTTTAAAGTGGGGAGAGAAAAATATTGTCCTATCGTCGGGTATTTCCCACATCCATTTTCCCAAAATATATGATGCACACTTTTACAAAATATTTGAATCATCACGCACACTACTTACTATGGGACCCGTTGGCTAACGTAAGCGAAAATTAGATTGTCAGCTATGCTTTGTGATTGCTGCGAACGATACACATGTATAATATTTAGTAGCGTACAACATATACTAAAATTGAACAAAAAGTATGTCGGTACAAATGATGGACAATAAATTCATCCAAAAACGATTGCCAGTCTGTCATTTTTGGCCATTGTATCTCTCTTTAATTATCCGCCTTGTCTACTTTCTCTCGGTATAACTAGACTTTGGTCAGAGTATCGCCTTTATATGTATTGGTCACTCGCCTTTTAAACACAGCATTTTTGCATAACAAGGAGTCTTCAAATCAGCTTCAACTATTCAGAAGTGTACTCTTCTAATCCAAACTTTATCCGTTTCATTTTGAGGCTCTTTCTACGCAAAGGCTACCCAAAGTTTTCTTTTACTGTATTGCCACTTTGCCTGACGACTTCAGGGACTTTCCTTTTAATGCCATTAGAACTGCTTTTCAATACGTTGCGAGCAGTTAGGTGAATGTTTTTGCTCTATAAAGAAGTGTAATTGGCGAAGAGTTCAGGTTGGAATTGTAACCAATTCTCTTCTTTTTATCCTCCTTTTTACTCCGAGACCCGCGTTAAAAGGTTTTAGGGTAAACTTCTTGCATATAAAAAGGCTATTTGATAAATATCCGGTTTTTTATTACCCTCTGAGGCCTTTTTTTCTGTACTGGTAGTTGAATACACTTTGGTATGCTCTAGAGATGTACTGTTTAATTTTTTTAGTTTCGAAAAGCTTGAAATCAACAGATTGTTCCAAAAATGAACTCTCAAGTATACCAATATCTAGCATTAGTGGAAGTGTGTCTGCAAAACCTCCAAACTGTCTCCAAAACTGACGCACGATGTGGAACTATAAATCCTCGATTCCACAGAGGAAGACAAAATGCAACAGAAATTATTATCAAAATTCTCATTTTCAAACTACTTAAACAGCTCTCAACTATACGTGCAACTCTCACAAACGCCCAGTAATAAAACGTGAGGTCACAGTAACACAGTTTGCCAAAGCAATGATGGAAATTATTTCAGCAAACACACGTCCATTAAAACAAATATTCTGATATTCGTGGATGCAGTAAGGGGAATAATTTATTGAAAACGACGCACGCTGCGCTGGTGACGTGGTGCTTCCAGTTATGTCTGTTTTATCTGCACTCAATTGACGATAGTAGAATATGGGCTACTATGGACACCCCCCACCACTTCCACTTTGGCCACGCCCACCGCGTGCTCTGATTGGCGGATCAGACGGCGGGAAATTTGAACGGGGTTGATGGTATATGTTGATTGGCGGGAACCGCTAGATCCACCGCGTGCTCTGATTGGCGGATCAGACGGCGGGAAATTTGAACGGGGTTGATGGTATATGTTGATTGGCGGGCTAGATGCCGCACCCGACCGGAAGTGATTCAGACAGCCAACGATAGTAAGGTGTAGTATAACGTCTATGCGTAAGTGATGTGACTCATTTCATGTTTTGCGGTAAATATTTGCATATAGATCGATAAAAGCCGATGAATACTGGTAATTATAGATGCAATTCTGCGGATTCAGTTTAATTGGAAAAACGTATAAAATTCGCGGAGAACAATGCGTATAGGATGATCTCAATAGTCATCACGTCATATTCAGTGTGCATATAAAAATGGAATTGCTCATATGTGGTGCATACAGTTAATGTTAGTTAATTTTTAACATTGATACAATATTGAAAACATAGTACAGTCTATATTGTGTATCTAATAGATTCCAACAAGGCAATCACCTACGTCGCAAATGAGGTTAGGTTCAGCGCCGGTGTAGTCGTAGCTGTGATATGCAAGAAGTACCGGGCGGGGCTGTCAAGCATGGGTGAATGGGCAGGGAGCGCAGGCTGTCAACTAGTTAATACCGGCCAGCGGTGACCTTGGAACACTGTGGTCAGTTAAAAAGTGGTGGGGGTATAATTGAGATTATAAATACCTATGAATCATCGCAAATTATCTTGTCAGTTAGCTACAGCGAACAGACGTGCTCAGTTCAGATTTAGTCGCTAGTTAACGTTTTAGTTTTTAAAAAAATGGAAAAATTCTTCATCGTTAAGGATTCTACTAAGAAGATTAAAAAATTTAATCTATATGGGCGAGAAGTGGAATTTAAAATACGACCTATCCCTAAAGACGTCGAACCTGTGGGATGGATCAAAGACGCTCTGGAGGAAATAGTAGCCAAAGGAACTGAACATCTCCAGCCCAGTGATCAAGTTGGATTCACTTTCTGTTCCAAAGACTTTACCCGCGGTCAAGGGTGGATAGCTTTTAAATCGTTTTCCGACGTTTCAAATGAGGACATATGGGAGAAGATATCTTCCATCTATCAGTCAAATTCTGTGGGGTTGAATACCGAGACTTTTTGCTTGGGAGTTACGTCCATAAGGTTGCCTGCTGGTCGTGGTAGAGGTCAGAATTTCAATACTTTTGATGAGGAATGCACCAAAAGAAGAGGTATTATCACCGTTAAAAACACCGATAATTTGTGTCTCCCACGAGCCCTTGTCATCGCCATGGCCCATTTGAACAAAGACAAAGATTATAGCAGAATCCGCCTCGATCGAGGAAAAATACAAGGACAAAGAGCTGCACAACTTGTGGAAAAGGCTGATATTGTTATCCCTGAGGAGGGGTGTGGAATACCTGAACTTCAAAAGCTACAACGATATCTGCAAAACTACAAAATTGTTGTATACAAGTTTGGGTGCAAAGGTCGTGACGTCATTTTTGAAGGCGTGTCCACTGGTTCGACGCTTAACCTAATCTATCACGAGGGGCACTACAGCGTCATAACATCCCTCACTGCTGCCTTTTGCTGCAGCTATTTTTGTGAGAACTGCCACATTCCGTATAATAATAAACAAATTCATAGATGTGATAAACAATGTTATGCTTGTAAAAGATCTCCGGCCTGCCTGAAAACGAAGCACATCGAATGCAAAGAATGTAATAGAAGCTTTTATGGACAAGAATGTTTTAACGCTCATTTACCATCGGTCTGTTCTAAAATTAAAAGATGTGTAGACTGTTTTAAAGTTCACAACGGTAATGATCACATCTGCGGACATATACTTTGTAAAACATGTTATAAAAATCAACCAATTGAACATATGTGCTATATACAGCCTGACAGAAGTATTCCAAAATCAAATGATGTCTTATTAATATTTTACGATTTGGAAACCCGTCAGGAGAAGGAATTACCCAACGGATCTTTACTTCATGAGCCAAATCTATGTGTATTCAAACAATGTTGTGAATCATGTACCGATAATCCTATATGCAAGAAATGTGGCCTTCGATTACAGATTCTTCGATGTCAAGACGTCATTTCTCCATTTATGCATCATATTCTGACACTTCGTAAAAAATTCAAGAAAGTCATTGTACTGGCGCATAATGGTGGAGGATTTGATCATCAGTTTCTACTTCGTTACATTTTAGAGAAGACTAGTCTGTACCCAAATGTAATTATGAGAGGAACAAAATTAATATTGATGGAGGTAGGAAATGTAAAATTTCTGGATTCTCTCAATTATTTTCCTATGCCTCTAACTGCTCTACCCAAGGCGTTTGATTTGAAAGAGCTAAAGAAAGGATACTTTCCACATCTATTCAACACTTTGGCTCATCAGAATTATCTAGGGCCAATTCCAGCGCTCGACTTCTACGATCCCGACCATTTAAAAGAAGACACTCGAGAAAAATTATTAAAATGGCATGGCAAAAGACAAGCGGAGGGATACGTTTTTGATTTTCAGAAAGAAATCGTTGAATACTGTATCTCCGATGTGGAAATATTGACACAGGCGTGTCTCAAATTTCGAGACCTGATGAAAACCGAAACCACAGTCGATCCCTTCCAGGAAAGCACCACTATTGCATCATGCTGTAACAAAGTCTTTAGACGCAATTTTTTAAAACCTGAGACGATCGGGGTAATTCCAAAAGGGGGCTATAGATGGCGTGAAAATCAGTCAAAAATTGCCATCCAATGGATGTTGTGGGAGGAACATCAAAGAGGAATCAAAATTCAACACGCCGCTAAGGGTATAGAAACCATTGTTAAGGGACATAAAGTAGACGGTTTTTGTAGCGACACAAATCAAGTGTTTGAATTCCAAGGATGCTATTTTCACGGTTGCCCTCGATGTTTCAAATACAACAGAAGCAATCCTCTGCATAATGATCCGTTGAATACATTGGAAAGTCGATACGAACAATCAGTTAGCAAAGTAGAGAGACTCCGAAGCCTTGGACTAGAAGTAATTGAGATATGGGAATGTCAATTTCGAGGAATGCTAAACGATGAAATTAGAGCCTTCACAGAAGCACATCCATTGATAATCAATTTACCGATTAACCCCAGAGACGCTCTCTACGGGGGACGTACAGAAAATATCGTTGAATACTACAAGATCAAAACAAATGAATGCATAAAATATGTCGATATATGTTCCCTGTACCCCTTCATCTGTAAATATGGAAAATTTCCGGTGGGTCATCCAAAAAAAATTTACGTAGGTGAAGAATGTGTTACAGCCTCTCTGTCGCAGATGTCAGGACTTATTAAATGCCAGATTCTACCGAACCAGAACTTATATCACCCCGTTTTACCGTCAAAAATGAACAACAAATTGATGTTTGTTAACTGTCAAAAATGTGGTGAAGATTTCGTTCGAGAAGAGTGTCAGCATTCTATTCAAGAAAGAAGCCTAAAAGGAACTTGGGTGATAGAAGAGGTGCTCAAAGCTATTGAAAAAGGTTACCAAATTATAGAGACTTACGAAATATGGGAATACGATACAATTCAGCTCAGTAAAGACCAAGAGGGGTTATTTAGCGGAATGATGAACAAGTTTCTACAAATAAAACAACAAGCTTCAGGATGGCCCAAACATTGCTTAACGGATGAAGAAAAAAACCGTTATATTGATGCATTTTTGGATACAGAGGACATAAAGCTGGAATTTTCAAAAATTATAGAGAACCCCTGTTTGAGATCGTTAGCTAAACTTATGCTGAATTCTTTTTGGGGTAAATTTGCTCAAAAAGAAAACCAAAACAAAACCTCGATAGTCAGAGACTGTGGTGAATTCTTTGATATGCTGACTAATCCTTCTATTCATGTAAATACAGTTCTCCCGGTAAACGAAGAAACCCTTCTCGTAACTTGGGAATTTAGAGAAGAGGTGTATGACGTTTCTTCAACGGTTAACGTTGTATTGGCTTCATACGTCACGGCCCTAGCTAGACTAAAATTATATTCATTCTTGGAGAAAGTGGAAGAAAGGGCAGTTTACGTAGATACAGATTCATGTATTTATATCTCTCGTAAGGGATTAGACGACATATCTACAGGCGACTTCATAGGTGATATGACCGATGAGCTCAATGGGGGTTTCATATCAGAGTTTGTTTCTGGAGGACCTAAGAACTACGCCTACAAATATACTACTTTGTCTGGAGAGGAACAGATCGTATGTAAAGTAAAAGGCATATCACTCAACTACAAGGCATCCCAAGTGGTCAATTTTGAGAAAATAAAAGACATGGTGCTGAAGAAATCTGTTCCTGTTTCTGTACTTTCTCGACAGCTACGACGTACAAGAGAGCATGCAGTAGTAACAGTCGAGTTTCCTAAGGTATACAAGATAACTTCAATGAAAAGGAAATTCTATGCAGATCATACCTCTGTACCATTTGGATTTAAGAAAATAAAATATTGATTTGTTAATGTATGTAAATATTTTTTAATAAACATGTAAAATAAAATGTATGCAAATGATTTTTTGTTTTTTATTTCCCGCCTAATTGAAAAATATTTTTGCACCCAAAATTGTTCAGCCTTTTTACTCCATATAAAAATATTTAAAAGTATGCATTCTTATTATTAAACGCCTGCAGTAATATACACCAAAAAAAATTGAGAAGCAGTATAACCATGTAGAACTTTGTATAATCACAAAAAAACATACCTTGAAAAATAAAAAATACAGCAGATTCATAAGCAGTGTAGAGAGGGAACTACGTAAAAGTAATCGATTATTACTAATAAAATAGAGTTTTGAATTCCTATTTTTGCAATAATAATCACTTTACTACTTTACGTGTTTGGCACTGCACTGCACGGGTACCAACACTGTACTGCCCGGGCACGAAAAATTGAGAAGCATGATAACCATGTAGAACTTCGTATCACTACGTAAAGAATAAAATGGTTATTACGAAAAGTAGAAATAAAAACTCTATTCTCGATAATAGCTATACTATTTTTTATGAGCACCGAAAAAATTGAGAAGCACGATAACCTCGTAGAACTTCGAAACAGCACCAGGGACAACCGAAGGCTACAGAAAAAAACACATACTGAAAAGGCATAACATCTATCAGCGCTGGTATTCGAAAATACTGTTTCCTTTGACATTCGTTGGGATATGAAAACACATATTTGCTTTCCACCGTTATAACGGAAATAATGGTTACTGCAAAAGCAGCTTCACGGTAAGACCATACATTAATCTACAAAGTTGATAATAAAACATATGTACTATTAAAATGCAGATATTTTTAAAATTATACAATTAAAAAATCAAAATAATATATTATAAATGGCAGGGGATACAGGGTAAACACCGAAATACACTTAATTTAGAATAGTTACTTATAATCTCCTCAGTTCTTTGGTCAGCCGTTTGGACAATTTACCGGTGGGTCCTCTATTTTTGTGCATGTAAAAGGTTAGACTATGGCGCTAGCAAAAGAAAACAAAATGCAACAAAGTAGAGTCACTTAATATTCTTGTTGAAATTACGGATAGAATATGGTAGAAAGTAACAATCAGATATTGTAGAAGCCATGTAATTGTTTATTTGTTGAGGAAAAAGTATTTTTCATACGCTGACCATGTTTATATCCGCTTGGTACGCGACCAGATTTTTTCCAAACCTTTGCCCGTAGGGTTCATGAGCCGACGACCAAATGCGACGTCGAAGGGGCATTTTTGGCCAAATTCGGTCGAAACCGATGCTGCGTTCGTACCCTAGGCTAGAGCCTACGGACAGCGACTCAAACTTAATTTTAATTGATTTGCAAAGATCTTGCTAGAACACTTGAGCTAGTGATTATATGCAATTTATCGGTGACGAGCTTTCCTCTAGCATATCTTGATTTATTCAAGCGAATCAATGAGAAACTAGTGAATAAAATTACCTGACAGCCATAGTACAAGTTGGTATATCTACACCTTCTTCTCTTACATTTGGCGCCACTAAAATGTTAATCTCCTTGTTTCTAAAAACGATCAAGTACTTATCTGTTCTTCTTATTAATCGGAAGTGATTCTACGGTGCTATTAAAAGAGTTTCCGTTATATCCCACAACGAAATCCGGCTTTATATGTCTGAACTCTGGTACATGTTCACTCAAATCTTTCAGTACATGGTGCAATATTTTTGGCAGTTGATCTTTCCTTCGTGAATACTAAACCACAAATTTCCTCGTTTGAAGATGAACTGTTGAAAAGTGTGACGTTTATATTAGTATTAATATCTATGACATTTACTTTTTTTAAAATAGTTAAATACTACGATAAACTGGGAATGTGGGATGAAGCAGAAATGTTTCTGTAACCCAATTTAGGTATGTATAGCAAGTCTTACGCAAGACAATAATAAAAACAGATAGAATTTGAGGGCGATTCTTGGAAGAAAAATTCATAGTATTTCTAAGGCAGCACCGACCGGAATGCTATAATTTTAGCATACATTTACATGTTTTAGGTCTAATGATAAATAGAAAGTGATTAAAATTTTAACTTCAATTTTCGTAAAATAGCTGAGATATGCCATCTTGCAGTACCCTAGAATGAAATACCCGACAGGTTATCGATTACCTGATAGTCTGGGTTCTCGCCTCTAGATGGCGCTACATACAAACGTCATCTGTCAAACGTTATGTGTGTATCATTGATAAGTGTGAGTTGTGTCTCTAAGCGCTAGATGGTGTCGATGTCGCACTGGTGTCGTAGAGTGACCCACATACAGGGGTCGATAGAAATTTTTGGGGGCCCTACCGACGGGCCGATGTACCGACGGGTCGATGAACCGACGGTATATCGTCAGATCGAAATAAGCTCCATTCACATGGGAGGTGTGTGTGGAACTGCTCGTGGGAGACACGGCACCTTGTCGTATATACCAAGACGTGTCCTAAAATGGTGCTACCCATTGGTCGCTCCGCCATACAGGTCGGTCAGACAGAAGTTTTTGGGACCGGGGTGCTCTGATTGGTGGATCAGACGGCGGGAAATTTGAACGGTGTTGATGGTATAGTTGAATGGTGGACGGCGGAGTCGGGTGCGTTGGTAATCACCTATGTCGCAAATGAGGTTAGATAGATAGTCGTTCAGCGAAGGTGTTGTCGTAGCAGTAGCAAGAAGTACTGCGCGCGGGGGTGTCAACGAGTTAATACTGGCCAACGATAACAGCGGTGACCCTGGAACACTGTTGTCACACGGTTGCAATAGATGATAGGTTATCTCTTAATCTTCGTAAACAACGATTTTTCTAAAGTGGTAAAAACAGGTCGAAATTTTAAATACCTATGAATCACCGCAAATTATTTTGTCAGTTATCTGCTGCGAACAAAACATGCTCAGCTCAGACTTATCTAAAAAGTGGTGGGAAAATCGATATTATAAAAATATTTATGAATCACCGCAAATTCTCTTAGACGTGCTCTTATCAGTTCAGACTCAGTTAAAAGTGGTGGGTAAAATCGAGATTATAAATACCTATGAGTCACCGCAAATTACCTTGTCAGTTATCTGCAGCGAACAGACGTGCTCAGTTCAGACTTAGCAATTCCCAACGCTCCTCCGTGGCCATTCCCCTTACCCTCTCGCGAGTGCGCGCATGCGCATGCGGCTCGTTCTGGTCTATAGACATAGGATCGCTAATGATCTTGAAGAAAGATGTCCTGATACCCGAACAGCCAGAGGTACATCAGAAGTAATGTTAGTATTGTGTGTGCGTGTTTTTTGAACACGCTAATTCGTGATGTACATCACGTGACGTACGTCACGTGACCTACGTGACGTACGTGTGACAGGTGACGTGCGTCACGTGACACGTGATGCACGTGGCACGTGACGTGCGTCACGTGACACTTGACGCACGTGGCGTACGTCACGTGACACGTGACGTGCACACTTTGTTCAAAAATACCAAAAAGATGTCTTGATAGCCCGAACCGCCAGAGGTACAACATCAGAAGTAATGTTAGTGCGTGGTTGAGGTTCAAAACTTTGCGTGTTCAAAAAAAACGTACCTAGACCAAAAGTCATTCTAGACCAGTCACTCTAGACCAAAGTACAAAAAAAAACGCCGTTTTTCAACGCCTTTTTTGTCACCATCCCCCTTAGTAGCGCGCATGCGCATGGGGCTCGTTCTGCAGGTGCTGGTGCTGGCGCGGGCGTACTACGGGGGGTGTAGATAGCGTTTGTGGTAAGGGTTGGGGGTAGGTAAATGCGCGCACGAGTAAGTTTGTTTGTTGTGTACCTTGGGATAGTGGTAAGAGAACAAGACCTACCCCCAACCCTTACCACAAACGCTATCTACACCCCCCGTAGTACGCCCGCGCCAGCACCAGCACCTGCAGAACGAGCCCCATGCGCATGCGCGCTACTAAGGGGGATGGTGACAAAAAAGGCGTTGAAAAACGGCGTTTTTTTTTGTACTTTGGTCTAGAGTGACTGGTCTAGAATGACTTTTGGTCTAGGTACGTTTTTTTTGAACACGCAAAGTTTTGAACCTCAACCACGCACTAACATTACTTCTGATGTTGTACCTCTGGCGGTTCGGGCTATCAAGACATCTTTTTGGTATTTTTGAACAAAGTGTGCACGTCACGTGTCACGTGACGTACGCCACGTGCGTCAAGTGTCACGTGACGCACGTCACGTGCCACGTGCATCACGTGTCACGTGACGCACGTCACCTGTCACACGTACGTCACGTAGGTCACGTGACGTACGTCACGTGATGTACATCACGAATTAGCGTGTTCAAAAAACACGCACACACAATACTAACATTACTTCTGATGTACCTCTGGCTGTTCGGGTATCAGGACATCTTTCTTCAAGATCATTAGCGATCCTATGTCTATAGACCAGAACGAGCCGCATGCGCATGCGCGCACTCGCGAGAGGGTAAGGGGAATGGCCACGGAGGAGCGTTGGGAATTGCTAAGTCTGAACTGAGCACGTCTGTTCGCTGCAGATAACTGACAAGGTAATTTGCGGTGACTCATAGGTATTTATAATCTCGATTTTACCCACCACTTTTAACTGAGTCTGAACTGATAAGAGCACGTCTAAGAGAATTTGCGGTGATTCATAAATATTTTTATAATATCGATTTTCCCACCACTTTTTAGATAAGTCTGAGCTGAGCATGTTTTGTTCGCAGCAGATAACTGACAAAATAATTTGCGGTGATTCATAGGTATTTAAAATTTCGACCTGTTTTTACCACTTTAGAAAAATCGTTGTTTACGAAGATTAAGAGATAACCTATCATCTATTGCAACCGTGTGACAACAGTGTTCCAGGGTCACCGCTGTTATCGTTGGCCAGTATTAACTCGTTGACACCCCCGCGCGCAGTACTTCTTGCTACTGCTACGACAACACCTTCGCTGAACGACTATCTATCTAACCTCATTTGCGACATAGGTGATTACCAACGCACCCGACTCCGCCGTCCACCATTCAACTATACCATCAACACCGTTCAAATTTCCCGCCGTCTGATCCACCAATCAGAGCACCCCGGTCCCAAAAACTTCTGTCTGACCGACCTGTATGGCGGAGCGACCAATGGGTAGCACCATTTTAGGACACGTCTTGGTATATACGACAAGGTGCCGTGTCTCCCACGAGCAGTTCCACACACACCTCCCATGTGAATGGAGCTTATTTCGATCTGACGATATACCGTCGGTTCATCGACCCGTCGGTACATCGGCCCGTCGGTAGGGCCCCCAAAAATTTCTATCGACCCCTGTATGTGGGTCACTCTACGACACCAGTGCGACATCGACACCATCTAGCGCTTAGAGACACAACTCACACTTATCAATGATACACACATAACGTTTGACAGATGACGTTTGTATGTAGCGCCATCTAGAGGCGAGAACCCAGACTATCAGGTAATCGATAACCTGTCGGGTATTTCATTCTAGGGTACTGCAAGATGGCATATCTCAGCTATTTTACGAAAATTGAAGTTAAAATTTTAATCACTTTCTATTTATCATTAGACCTAAAACATGTAAATGTATGCTAAAATTATAGCATTCCGGTCGGTGCTGCCTTAGAAATACTATGAATTTTTCTTCCAAGAATCGCCCTCAAATTCTATCTGTTTTTATTATTGTCTTGCGTAAGACTTGCTATACATACCTAAATTGGGTTACAGAAACATTTCTGCTTCATCCCACATTCCCAGTTTATCGTAGTATTTAACTATTTTAAAAAAAGTAAATGTCATAGATATTAATACTAATATAAACGTCACACTTTTCAACAGTTCATCTTCAAACGAGGAAATTTGTGGTTTAGTATTCACGAAGGAAAGATCAACTGCCAAAAATATTGCACCATGTACTGAAAGATTTGAGTGAACATGTACCAGAGTTCAGACATATAAAGCCGGATTTCGTTGTGGGATATAACGGAAACTCTTTTAATAGCACCGTAGAATCACTTCCGATTAATAAGAAGAACAGATAAGTACTTGATCGTTTTTAGAAACAAGGAGATTAACATTTTAGTGGCGCCAAATGTAAGAGAAGAAGGTGTAGATATACCAACTTGTACTATGGCTGTCAGGTAATTTTATTCACTAGTTTCTCATTGATTCGCTTGAATAAATCAAGATATGCTAGAGGAAAGCTCGTCACCGATAAATTGCATATAATCACTAGCTCAAGTGTTCTAGCAAGATCTTTGCAAATCAATTAAAATTAAGTTTGAGTCGCTGTCCGTAGGCTCTAGCCTAGGGTACGAACGCAGCATCGGTTTCGACCGAATTTGGCCAAAAATGCCCCTTCGACGTCGCATTTGGTCGTCGGCTCATGAACCCTACGGGCAAAGGTTTGGAAAAAATCTGGTCGCGTACCAAGCGGATATAAACATGGTCAGCGTATGAAAAATACTTTTTCCTCAACAAATAAACAATTACATGGCTTCTACAATATCTGATTGTTACTTTCTACCATATTCTATCCGTAATTTCAACAAGAATATTAAGTGACTCTACTTTGTTGCATTTTGTTTTCTTTTGCTAGCGCCATAGTCTAACCTTTTACATGCACAAAAATAGAGGACCCACCGGTAAATTGTCCAAACGGCTGACCAAAGAACTGAGGAGATTATAAGTAACTATTCTAAATTAAGTGTATTTCGGTGTTTACCCTGTATCCCCTGCCATTTATAATATATTATTTTGATTTTTTAATTGTATAATTTTAAAAATATCTGCATTTTAATAGTACATATGTTTTATTATCAACTTTGTAGATTAATGTATGGTCTTACCGTGAAGCTGCTTTTGCAGTAACCATTATTTCCGTTATAACGGTGGAAAGCAAATATGTGTTTTCATATCCCAACGAATGTCAAAGGAAACAGTATTTTCGAATACCAGCGCTGATAGATGTTATGCCTTTTCAGTATGTGTTTTTTTCTGTAGCCTTCGGTTGTCCCTGGTGCTGTTTCGAAGTTCTACGAGGTTATCGTGCTTCTCAATTTTTTCGGTGCTCATAAAAAATAGTATAGCTATTATCGAGAATAGAGTTTTTATTTCTACTTTTCGTAATAACCATTTTATTCTTTACGTAGTGATACGAAGTTCTACATGGTTATCATGCTTCTCAATTTTTCGTGCCCGGGCAGTACAGTGTTGGTACCCGTGCAGTGCAGTGCCAAACACGTAAAGTAGTAAAGTGATTATTATTGCAAAAATAGGAATTCAAAACTCTATTTTATTAGTAATAATCGATTACTTTTACGTAGTTCCCTCTCTACACTGCTTATGAATCTGCTGTATTTTTTATTTTTCAAGGTATGTTTTTTTGTGATTATACAAAGTTCTACATGGTTATACTGCTTCTCAATTTTTTTTGGTGTATATTACTGCAGGCGTTTAATAATAAGAATGCATACTTTTAAATATTTTTATATGGAGTAAAAAGGCTGAACAATTTTGGGTGCAAAAATATTTTTCAATTAGGCGGGAAATAAAAAACAAAAAATCATTTGCATACATTTTATTTTACATGTTTATTAAAAAATATTTACATACATTAACAAATCAATATTTTATTTTCTTAAATCCAAATGGTACAGAGGTATGATCTGCATAGAATTTCCTTTTCATTGAAGTTATCTTGTATACCTTAGGAAACTCGACTGTTACTACTGCATGCTCTCTTGTACGTCGTAGCTGTCGAGAAAGTACAGAAACAGGAACAGATTTCTTCAGCACCATGTCTTTTATTTTCTCAAAATTGACCACTTGGGATGCCTTGTAGTTGAGTGATATGCCTTTTACTTTACATACGATCTGTTCCTCTCCAGACAAAGTAGTATATTTGTAGGCGTAGTTCTTAGGTCCTCCAGAAACAAACTCTGATATGAAACCCCCATTGAGCTCATCGGTCATATCACCTATGAAGTCGCCTGTAGATATGTCGTCTAATCCCTTACGAGAGATATAAATACATGAATCTGTATCTACGTAAACTGCCCTTTCTTCCACTTTCTCCAAGAATGAATATAATTTTAGTCTAGCTAGGGCCGTGACGTATGAAGCCAATACAACGTTAACCGTTGAAGAAACGTCATACACCTCTTCTCTAAATTCCCAAGTTACGAGAAGGGTTTCTTCGTTTACCGGGAGAACTGTATTTACATGAATAGAAGGATTAGTCAGCATATCAAAGAATTCACCACAGTCTCTGACTATCGAGGTTTTGTTTTGGTTTTCTTTTTGAGCAAATTTACCCCAAAAAGAATTCAGCATAAGTTTAGCTAACGATCTCAAACAGGGGTTCTCTATAATTTTTGAAAATTCCAGCTTTATGTCCTCTGTATCCAAAAATGCATCAATATAACGGTTTTTTTCTTCATCCGTTAAGCAATGTTTGGGCCATCCTGAAGCTTGTTGTTTTATTTGTAGAAACTTGTTCATCATTCCGCTAAATAACCCCTCTTGGTCTTTACTGAGCTGAATTGTATCGTATTCCCATATTTCGTAAGTCTCTATAATTTGGTAACCTTTTTCAATAGCTTTGAGCACCTCTTCTATCACCCAAGTTCCTTTTAGGCTTCTTTCTTGAATAGAATGCTGACACTCTTCTCGAACGAAATCTTCACCACATTTTTGACAGTTAACAAACATCAATTTGTTGTTCATTTTTGACGGTAAAACGGGGTGATATAAGTTCTGGTTCGGTAGAATCTGGCATTTAATAAGTCCTGACATCTGCGACAGAGAGGCTGTAACACATTCTTCACCTACGTAAATTTTTTTTGGATGACCCACCGGAAATTTTCCATATTTACAGATGAAGGGGTACAGGGAACATATATCGACATATTTTATGCATTCATTTGTTTTGATCTTGTAGTATTCAACGATATTTTCTGTACGTCCCCCGTAGAGAGCGTCTCTGGGGTTAATCGGTAAATTGATTATCAATGGATGTGCTTCTGTGAAGGCTCTAATTTCATCGTTTAGCATTCCTCGAAATTGACATTCCCATATCTCAATTACTTCTAGTCCAAGGCTTCGGAGTCTCTCTACTTTGCTAACTGATTGTTCGTATCGACTTTCCAATGTATTCAACGGATCATTATGCAGAGGATTGCTTCTGTTGTATTTGAAACATCGAGGGCAACCGTGAAAATAGCATCCTTGGAATTCAAACACTTGATTTGTGTCGCTACAAAAACCGTCTACTTTATGTCCCTTAACAATGGTTTCTATACCCTTAGCGGCGTGTTGAATTTTGATTCCTCTTTGATGTTCCTCCCACAACATCCATTGGATGGCAATTTTTGACTGATTTTCACGCCATCTATAGCCCCCTTTTGGAATTACCCCGATCGTCTCAGGTTTTAAAAAATTGCGTCTAAAGACTTTGTTACAGCATGATGCAATAGTGGTGCTTTCCTGGAAGGGATCGACTGTGGTTTCGGTTTTCATCAGGTCTCGAAATTTGAGACACGCCTGTGTCAATATTTCCACATCGGAGATACAGTATTCAACGATTTCTTTCTGAAAATCAAAAACGTATCCCTCCGCTTGTCTTTTGCCATGCCATTTTAATAATTTTTCTCGAGTGTCTTCTTTTAAATGGTCGGGATCGTAGAAGTCGAGCGCTGGAATTGGCCCTAGATAATTCTGATGAGCCAAAGTGTTGAATAGATGTGGAAAGTATCCTTTCTTTAGCTCTTTCAAATCAAACGCCTTGGGTAGAGCAGTTAGAGGCATAGGAAAATAATTGAGAGAATCCAGAAATTTTACATTTCCTACCTCCATCAATATTAATTTTGTTCCTCTCATAATTACATTTGGGTACAGACTAGTCTTCTCTAAAATGTAACGAAGTAGAAACTGATGATCAAATCCTCCACCATTATGCGCCAGTACAATGACTTTCTTGAATTTTTTACGAAGTGTCAGAATATGATGCATAAATGGAGAAATGACGTCTTGACATCGAAGAATCTGTAATCGAAGGCCACATTTCTTGCATATAGGATTATCGGTACATGATTCACAACATTGTTTGAATACACATAGATTTGGCTCATGAAGTAAAGATCCGTTGGGTAATTCCTTCTCCTGACGGGT
This sequence comes from Acanthoscelides obtectus, assembly GCA_963669975.1. Lineage (NCBI taxonomy): Eukaryota > Metazoa > Arthropoda > Insecta > Coleoptera > Chrysomelidae > Acanthoscelides > Acanthoscelides obtectus. The sequence continues at coordinate 15,863,746 of CAVLJG010000005.1, forward strand.
TTCCAAATCGTAAAATATTAATAAGACATCATTTGATTTTGGAATACTTCTGTCAGGCTGTATATAGCACATATGTTCAATTGGTTGATTTTTATAACATGTTTTACAAAGTATATGTCCGCAGATGTGATCATTACCGTTGTGAACTTTAAAACAGTCTACACATCTTTTAATTTTAGAACAGACCGATGGTAAATGAGCGTTAAAACATTCTTGTCCATAAAAGCTTCTATTACATTCTTTGCATTCGATGTGCTTCGTTTTCAGGCAGGCCGGAGATCTTTTACAAGCATAACATTGTTTATCACATCTATGAATTTGTTTATTATTATACGGAATGTGGCAGTTCTCACAAAAATAGCTGCAGCAAAAGGCAGCAGTGAGGGATGTTATGACGCTGTAGTGCCCCTCGTGATAGATTAGGTTAAGCGTCGAACCAGTGGACACGCCTTCAAAAATGACGTCACGACCTTTGCACCCAAACTTGTATACAACAATTTTGTAGTTTTGCAGATATCGTTGTAGCTTTTGAAGTTCAGGTATTCCACACCCCTCCTCAGGGATAACAATATCAGCCTTTTCCACAAGTTGTGCAGCTCTTTGTCCTTGTATTTTTCCTCGATCGAGGCGGATTCTGCTATAATCTTTGTCTTTGTTCAAATGGGCCATGGCGATGACAAGGGCTCGTGGGAGACACAAATTATCGGTGTTTTTAACGGTGATAATACCTCTTCTTTTGGTGCATTCCTCATCAAAAGTATTGAAATTCTGACCTCTACCACGACCAGCAGGCAACCTTATGGACGTAACTCCCAAGCAAAAAGTCTCGGTATTCAACCCCACAGAATTTGACTGATAGATGGAAGATATCTTCTCCCATATGTCCTCATTTGAAACGTCGGAAAACGATTTAAAAGCTATCCACCCTTGACCGCGGGTAAAGTCTTTGGAACAGAAAGTGAATCCAACTTGATCACTGGGCTGGAGATGTTCAGTTCCTTTGGCTACTATTTCCTCCAGAGCGTCTTTGATCCATCCCACAGGTTCGACGTCTTTAGGGATAGGTCGTATTTTAAATTCCACTTCTCGCCCATATAGATTAAATTTTTTAATCTTCTTAGTAGAATCCTTAACGATGAAGAATTTTTCCATTTTTTTAAAAACTAAAACGTTAACTAGCGACTAAATCTGAACTGAGCACGTCTGTTCGCTGTAGCTAACTGACAAGATAATTTGCGATGATTCATAGGTATTTATAATCTCAATTATACCCCCACCACTTTTTAACTGACCACAGTGTTCCAAGGTCACCGCTGGCCGGTATTAACTAGTTGACAGCCTGCGCTCCCTGCCCATTCACCCATGCTTGACAGCCCCGCCCGGTACTTCTTGCATATCACAGCTACGACTACACCGGCGCTGAACCTAACCTCATTTGCGACGTAGGTGATTGCCTTGTTGGAATCTATTAGATACACAATATAGACTGTACTATGTTTTCAATATTGTATCAATGTTAAAAATTAACTAACATTAACTGTATGCACCACATATGAGCAATTCCATTTTTATATGCACACTGAATATGACGTGATGACTATTGAGATCATCCTATACGCATTGTTCTCCGCGAATTTTATACGTTTTTCCAATTAAACTGAATCCGCAGAATTGCATCTATAATTACCAGTATTCATCGGCTTTTATCGATCTATATGCAAATATTTACCGCAAAACATGAAATGAGTCACATCACTTACGCATAGACGTTATACTACACCTTACTATCGTTGGCTGTCTGAATCACTTCCGGTCGGGTGCGGCATCTAGCCCGCCAATCAACATATACCATCAACCCCGTTCAAATTTCCCGCCGTCTGATCCGCCAATCAGAGCACGCGGTGGATCTAGCGGTTCCCGCCAATCAACATATACCATCAACCCCGTTCAAATTTCCCGCCGTCTGATCCGCCAATCAGAGCACGCGGTGGGCGTGGCCAAAGTGGAAGTGGTGGGGGGTGTCCATAGTAGCCCATATTCTACTGACGATGACGTAGATGTAACGAACTTGTATGGTGCGGTTTTTTGTTGCGTCGTTTTATTGTTCAGGGCAGGTGCACTCGAATTTTGCGAAAAATTGTCGCAATATAGTGAGTTGCGGGAAAATTTAAACCACTCCAAAAAAGTGTATCGTTGATTTCGACGTCGATGTCGCATGCGAGATGTTGAATGCGACTTTTGTCACCGATTGTAACTTTTGTGAGGTAATTCTAATTTTGAGACATGTATCCAAGAAACACTTTTCATGGAAAAAAACAATCGAAACGCACAAGCATAATATATGTCAAGTAGCGGCATGTGTTCTAAGCTCACTAGCAAAATTAAGGTTGATTCTTATAATTGTGCAGAAAAATTAGTAAATTCAGATTAGAGTATCGTAGTATTATAAAATTTCTGGCAACAAACGGCCAAAGTCCGAAAGCAGTTCTCGAGAAAATGCTTGCCGCCTATGAACATGATGCACCCATGTTACACAATAAAATTTTGGTCGAAACAGTTTCAGTTGCGATGGGGGCGTGATTCCATAGGAGACGACCCCAGCAGTGAAGGACCTAAAACAGAAAATAATGATGAAATGACATGGTTCTCAAAGATGATCGTGTGAAGAACTTCACCATCAGTATGACATTGAATACGTCGAAATCCAGCATACCAGGGATGTCTTTTAAGTTTTGCATATGGAAATAAAACAACACGGTGGGTAGTTTTAAATGACTTTATCGTTTTCGAAGTATTCTCCATGAAGATTAATACACATCTGCATGCGCTCGAACCAATTCTCGAAGCACTTATTCCACTCGTTTGCTGGCAGATTCAAAATAGCATTTTTGAATGCGCCAACTGCTTTTTCTGGTGACTGGAACCTTTGACCACGCAGTCTGTTTTTAATCTTCGGCAAAGTAAAGAAATCGTTAGGACTTAGATCGGGACTATATGGAGGATGGTCCAATAATTCCAAGTTTCCTTCCGTTAAATACTGCCTTGTTTTTTGGGCTGTGTGCGAGCTTGCATTGTCTTGGTGGAGGATGATTCTTCTTTCGGGATTGATTTTTCGAAGCTCCGTGATGACTTTTGACAAAGAAATGGTGGTATACCAATCCGCAGTAACGGTTCTTTGCTCATTAAGAGGAATTGTTGCAATATGACCCGCTTTTAATGTCGCGACCCTCTTTTTCGAAACACTTCGAGAACTTTTCTTGGCTTTTCTTCACCTTGGAGCACCCAAACAGCCGACTGTCGTTTATTTTCTGGTTCATAACAGTAAATCCACGATTCATCACTACTAACAATGCTGTACACATTTTTTGAGTTTCCGGAATTGAAACGGTTTTTCGACACCAATTAACCCTGGCTGCTTTCTGCTCTTCAGTCAACAGGTAGGATATCCAACAAGAAACTCATTTTCTTACTCCTAATTCTTCATGTAATTTTTTTTTGAATTGAGGTTTTTGAGATCTTCAAGGACGCCTCAATCTCGGGATATGTAACATGTCGATCTTCAAAGATGAGTTTACGCACAGCATCGACGTTTCCCTGGGTTACTGCCGTTTTTGGTGCACCCACCCTGGGATCGTTGCTAAGACTCACCTGTCCACGTTTAAATTCTCCATACCAACGGTAAATTGTCGACTGATGTGGCATCCTTGTTGCAATAATTGTCTCTGAAAGTTGCAATAAATTATGGAGCGAAAATGTTCTCGGTTGAGTTCCATTTTTCTAATGACTTGGTGACACTTAAAGATTCACTGTAGTGAGAACACTGCACGTATTGTTGTAAAACTTTGAATTTAAGTCTACTAAGGAGTGAGGTTAAGATTCAGTACTGACGTTCGATCCGCGCGGCGTACTATGTTTCTATATGCAAAACTTAAAAGACATCCCTCGTAATAAGCATTGTGCTCGGCAATTTGAACATCAGTATGGTGTCATCCACGTAGATTCCACGACTGTTCACACCTGAACAAAAATTTCACTTGTGGAAATTTTAGTCATTTGGAAACCTCAACCAACGATTTTGCTTATCACGCAATTGAACATGTTATATTTGATTCTTTCAAATTGTTGAGATATTTGAAAATCTATCGAAAAAGATTACTGGAATTTGACAACCCGCACATCTGCAACTTTCACAGGTAGAATACCAGAAGAATCTTATGCTCTCATATTTTCTGCTTACGAACTTACTTCTTCAGCTTAAAGAGGGTGATCAAGAATACAAAATGAACTACCACGTTTCTCAAAATTTACAAATGGAATGCCTCACGTATTTTCATATTCTTTCAGTTCCTTTTCATAACCTTTTTTCTGATTCATGGTTCATAGAGGCTGGTGAGACAAGTTCTTATGTTATAGCTAACCCTTTTTTATAATAATATATCAAGGTAAATGCAAAATACTACAATACCTTTCAAAATGGAAACTAGCAATTACTCGGTAACGGCAGATCATTAGAATCAGTGTATTTTCATTATAAACCGAAGCTACCCAAGTTTTATGAAATAATGCCAAAAAGTGAAGAAAGTGTTATTTTCTTTTTAATAACTCAATAGCCAGTCGTCAAATTCCCATACGCCTTATCAGAAAATATCTTGTAGTTCGTTTTGCGTTATTCACCATCCAATATAATCAGTTAAAAAAATCGAGAAAGAGGTATGTAGGGAAGAACTATGGAATCATAATGATCATTGTCACAAAAAAATTCAGTGTACTAGATGTAACAAACGCAGAGGTGTGACTTGTAAAACTGTCTCATTTGGAAGGGATTATCCAAATGTTGCTCTTTTCATTGAAAGAAATGTATATTTGAGTCACCACGAATCCCGCAGAGACATTGATTATCTTACAATTTGTGTATTTAATTGTCTTAAATGCCATGCATAATAACGAAGTCATCGACTGAAACCGCATTAAAAACTCACTCAGTATGTATAATTTTATATGCGATGATATATGCAATAATTCAGAACGTCGTTTATATTGCCACCGATCCATACAATTATCTTTTTTGTTTGTACGGAGATTATTATTCAGACACTGACCGAGAAAGACACTTGAAATATATTAAAGCAACTATCTATCAAACTATTTAAATTTAAAAGACTGTGATACTGAAAAACGACATCAAGTGGTTTTACCCCGTTTTTACGAAATAACAATAAAGTTCAGCGTTTTGAGATATCATCGTACAAAAGGAGTTTGAGTATTTTCAACAAAATAAGCATACGTTTGAGAGATTCCAAGATTTTTGTGAATCTAATGTGATAGGGGTAAAACAAAAAATTATAGTGAATGAATTTCGAACACTTATTTACCCACTTATTGTCACAGGGTCTTAGCTTTGTGAGATCCTGTGGCATGGAAATGTTGATTATGAGATTCAAGGAAGTATTGACAAAAATGACATTGGAAAACACTCTCATCCACCTTTACCTCCTCCCAGAGCAGATATTCATGATGTGAAAACCCATAGTGACAAGTGAGAGTAAAACTAGTAGAAATTGAAGAGGGGAACTGTTGGAGATGAATACGGGAAACTTGAAGCAGAAAGAAAAGCCTTCTTTGCACGAGGCTCGAAGCAGTCTATTATTGGCAACACCTCCAATATTTCACGTATTTATTGCCATAACGATCACAGCTTTCAAAGCGATAAGCAAATATGAAATATCCGCCACGACCAAAGCAATGCAAAAAACCTCATCGTCCCGTATTGTGCTCAGTGGTTTGAGAACGTGAATATTTACCCAACTTTTTGAATGTTATTCTTATCAGAATTTTTTTCCTTATGCACGTCTTGTTTTCTCCCGGAGTGTACATTCAAACATCTCAAGTGAAACATTACTAGTAGAGTACTAGAGTAAAATAGAGATAGAGATAGATATAGAATATTCTGTGAAGGATCCTGCACAATAGGTTAATGGCTTGTTTATCCATCCAATTATCGCAAAGCCTATTGAGTTTGAATCCGCCTGCCTTGCACACGCGTCAATAGCAGTCCTGATTAGTTGGGCAAATTGTATTGTAATTATTCATCAACAATGGTGGGATAGGAATGTGATACTGCCTACTGGTAACATGTGTGGCGATTTAGATGTTGAATCATATATACGTTAAGCCTTACAATGATAGAAGTTGCTAGGGATTAGCTTCAACAGAAGTCTCATGCTTACATAATAAGTGAAACCGCAAAGAAGAGCTGCAGTTTCTCAGTATATCCCAACAGTTAGAATACAGCTTTCAGTCACTATAAATTATAATTCACGTTACTTTCCTACTAGATACCAGCACCCCAATATAACTGCAACTTAATATGAAATTGCGACTTTTTTGCAAAATTCGTATAACGCTCTAGCTAGCTGTAAGCGCTGCCCACATTGAAATTATGTGGTTTCAATGTCATTTGCTAGGCTTGTACCTGCAAAATTGCTCCAAAGATCTTACAGATACATTTAATTTATAAAAGAACGGAATTAGTAGTAGTGAGTTTGAAACTACCTTTCAAATGCCATATAGTACCTCACCATCTGAATCACACAACGGGTCACCATGGGTAGTCTGTGGTACTAACGATGATGTCTTCCTAATGCGAATGTTCGGCCTCTAACTTAACTCCCTACCCACCGACTTGCCACACATAGCAGACGGCGTTCGCCGTTTCATCCTCACTAGGTAACACGCAACCAAACATACCGTTTGACACCCTAGAATGCCCCAGCTGCTGTTGTGTGTGTTATTCTGAAGCATACGGTCTTTATATGAAACTACGAGCATTGATAGCAATAAATGGCAAGAATGAGGGTTCTAACTATTTTTGAACTATACTGGTATTAGATCAAACTACAGATGGATAATGACAGCATTCCTAGGTTTAAATATGTGAGGTGTCCAAACGTTCCTTTGTCTGATAGAATTGAGCCAAACAACATCTGTTGTGCTTGACACTCTGTAAAACATAGTAAGTTGAATGTCATAAGGTGCGAGTGACTATGCTGACTGTTTCCACCAGATGAGCTATTTTGCTGATAAAAAGCCTAAGTCATACGCATATCGTGGCAGCGTTAAAATACCATCATAAGTTCAAAAAAATGATTATGGATTGCAGAATGCAAAATCATATCGAGGTCGTAACGAAAACGAACCTAGTCTCACTTTGTCTTGGTACCGATAGCTTTATATTAGTATGTACCTGCCATTCGAACTCAGTTCCCTTGACGTCTTTCAAAGCATCAATATTTGCCTTGCAGAAACTGATACTAAAATACCTTGGATCCTGTCATCAGAATCTCGTGCTTTGCAAAGCATAAGGTACGTGTGATCATACTTAGTGTTACCACCAGATGGGTTATTTTGTAGGTTATCGCTTCATTGCTGATGAAAAATCTACATATACACAGTTTCCATCGCGGTAACGTCAGAATGCCATCATGAGTTCAAAAAAATGGATTATGGATTGCAAAATGCAAAATCATTTTGAAGTCGTATCGTACCTGAGACTAGGTGAGACTACCTTACCTTGATACCGATAGCCTTACGTATCTGCCATTGTAACTCGATTCCCTTGATGTCTTTTTGTACCGTCAATCTTTGCTCCCCAGAAACTGATATTAGAATCCCTTGGACCTCGTCTTTAGAATCTCTTGCTTTGCAAAGCATACAAAACCGCAAACTTCTGTCATTAAGAAGAGCTTCTATTAAGCCGCGACCCACAGTACGTCTTGATTAATGCCACGCAATTTACTGTAGCAAGTTGGACAACTTGAACAAATAAGCTGCGGTTTCTCCACAACCCACCGCTGGTTTCTCGGCACCGATTCATGAATGTTGCGATGCATTAGCTATTCACTCGGGCTACTTTTTCTGCCGACATCCAACTTCCGGCGCCATCAATTACTGGCTTCTCTCCCTTCCTTCGGGTTATGTAATGAGGTCTGTATACAGAAACATGGGCAACAACAACGGGACTTTGGCTTCCCATCCTAACCGTGTCGAGCTTCGTACATCCAGAACTGGGTGATACGACCGCTGCTTTGTCCCGAGGGTGTCGAGATTGTGGACAATCTACAATAGGAAGCTTATCCCAGTTCCACCAATCTTAGACAGTTCAAAAATCGCATTAACAAACTTTCTTTGGGATCATCATAGCAGCCGCGGTGTCCGGGCATTTAGGCTTCTGCCTGCGCGGCTGCTTCAGTATATAAAAAAAATACCTCTATCAGCGACCATCAAGTAGGCCATCTTATTTTGACGTGGCTAGTGAAAAGTGTCCTAAACCGGTCCCCTCCATTGAAATCCCATTGATGTTGAGTGTAAATAGTAGCTTATATACCTACCTCTGAGTAGTATGTCACGAGTTACATATTAATTGTCTGTCCACGACTAAGTGCTTTAATAGTAAAGAATTGTTTGCATGGTGTTGCAATTATCATTATTATTCCTAGACTTTAACAAGTCAGTGAATGTCAATATTCTAGGTTCGTCTTTATATGTGTAATAATATATATATATACAGGGTGTCCCAGAAGTCGACGTCAAGCCGAAACTGGGTGATAGGCAAAGTCATAACAGCTATCAGAAAAATATTAAAAAAAATTTTATGTATGTGTTTTGAAAATTATAGGTCTTTGAAAAAAATATAGAAATTTCACACCCTACGGCAGTCTGTCAACTCCTGTTACTACAAATATTTACTTTTTTTGGACTTTATTTTTACAATTTAATGATGAATAATGCATCTTCAAACTGGTGTCTCAACCTTGCTGCCAACTTTTCTCGTTCAGGAAAAATTTCCACTTATTTCCCAACCAAGTATTCCAAAGTAAAACTTTGCTCAACTTTAACTGGCTGTACTGGAAAAAAATGTACTACGAGAGTTTGGCAAGTAACTTTAAAAGTTGGCGCATTTGATAAGGATTCCAAAATGGTATAACACTTAGAAGATTACTCGTTAACTATGAACTCTCAGTGAGAGAGTGTCTCGATCAAAACTTTCCAGGCAGATGGATAAGGCGGTCTGGTACAATACCGTGGCCAGCCCGATCACCAGATTTGAATCCTTTAAATTTTTTTACTGGAGAACTGTGAAAGGAAGAGTGTATTTCAAGCCGATTTAAAATGTGGCTGAGCTACGGCAAAGACTATTGGAAGCAGCTGAGTTTGTTTATAACCGTGGATTCGCTCGTTTAATAACCCGATCTTTTTTAAGAACAACGAGGTTTGATTAGCTAGATTAACTATTTTATTATTAAATGGCAAATCATAACTATGTTTTTTTCTATCTTTAATAAAATAATTCCGTCCTAATCCAACCTCATCAGTCCAGTTCTTTATTCGTCGACTATGTGTTCCCTTCACTGTTGTTTAAAACCAATTTCAGCAACAATCTCGCCGACTTAGTAAGTAACTATTTTTCCTCCTAATTTTTAATTGTTGCTATTGTCAATAATTGTTTCAAGCTCCAGACGATGAAGACATAGATCTTCGAAAGCTCGAGTTTAAGTTTATATATACTTTGCCTTCTACCCAAAGAAGTTCGAGGATATTTTCTCCTAACAGTTAAGGCAATTAACTATGAATAGTATATATATTAAATAAGGAAAAATCAACTTTTCTTTGATCCTACTGACAAAACTGTAGTTAGTGAATACTTCCTAAACACTTTAAAATAAAGATGTGTCTTTCATAAAATGTCAATCCGTTACGAGTGGGTTTGGAAGAAATAACTGACTACTATAAAAACGCTCATGAGCACTTTTATTTGCTTCAATCAACGAAAAGCTTTTCCTATACATACATATCTGCTAACCGTGCCGAAGTATATTATTATGAGAAAGTAAAAACTTTCAACTAGGCAACTAAACGTTTAGAAAAAAGTCTTCCCCGATTGTAGAGTCATTTGTTGATTAAATGAAGCGCAAAGGATCAGCATATAACGCATTTAGTAAGTTGCATTGGAAACTTCGTAGCCAGCAAGTTGCTCCAGCTATGTAAACATTGAGGTCTGACCGATTTCCATCAGCTTTCCGTTTCACGAGTGTTGAACTTCAATCCTCGGACTTTCAACAGGGAAAACAAACAGTTTCAATCGTTGATCCGTGAAGTTTTCCTGATGCATTAAGAATTCAACTGCCCCTCATTCCAATGCCATTGTGTTGATTTTAACTTCTCCCGATGATGAACGACGTAGACTTTATTGCCCTCCAGTGGCAGGATAGTGCAGAACATTGGGAGGAACTCAAACGTACACTGCAAGAGATGAAATGATGTCAGCAAAGCAAACGTTTTACTATATGAAAATACTTGTTATTCTTCTTAATGGGAGGTAGCTCGGAATCTAGAAGCAAGCATGCTTTACTTCAGCTCCAGCCTATGAGTGCGCCTTCTTTAAGAGAGACCGAAAGTGCTGGCATCGATTCTTCAGTTGATGGAGCTTGTCGATCAAAAAATTTATTGCTCATAGTGTTTTTCAAAAAGCGCCTATCAGGTACTAGACTATAATATTTTAGTGTAAAATTGACAAGAAGCAATTCGGAGATGTCGACTGGGACCTGTATTGGGACATACTTTGAGCTGTCTGATACTCTTTTGATAGCTCCTGAATATGAGATCACCGTCTTCCAAACTGGCGCATAATCAGACTATCGAATCTGAAATGTCAACGTTTTGCCTTTGTTTTTGTTTACCTTTTTTAAAATGTCATCTCGTGGTTTTTGTGAAGGAAGCATCCATTTTAATCACTAGTTGCTGAGTTATAAGCAATTCCATGTATAAAGCCTCTCAAGGTGAACCGTCCGTTAGTACGCCATTTTTTTAAGATAATCAGTTTGTGCTTCATGGTTATACATTATACTGGTAAGGAGCTTCGAAATAAGGTATCAGACGAGTAACTATCACAAGCATTTTTGTTGTCCGGTAAAAATACTGATGAATTGAGAATCGAAAATCGATGTTAAGCGTTGGGAAAATTTTGTTTTGAAAACGCTATCAACTCATTCACGAAATACAGCTACTTTTCGCATTGCACTATCTGTTTATCAGAATAAATTTAACGACTTGTTTCCAATAAGCTTTCCCTGATCGTACGTACGCCTATGCCTGCCTTCCAGACACGCTTAAATAATGATCCGACTCATAAAATGTGACTGGCCTAGTAGATGTGGGATTCTGAGTGCTGACCAGACTGTCTGGAACCATCGCTATGATAATTTATAATTTCCTTCAATCCTCACGTAGATATACGAATGTCTCGAGAAATGTATAAGGCTGTCAGTGTCAAGATAGAAAAAGCAGTGCGAGGAATTTTGTATCTCTAATGAATATCCCAAATGTCTTTTGGGATAAATCGTTGTACGTCATAATAAAAATTAATTTAGTAACATACATTTTTGCTTTAACTTATATTTCAAAGAATTAATTGAAACGATTTAAATAACATGATGTTACAAGTTAACATTTCAAATTTCTCCGTAAAAAAAGCAAACAGTTATGATGACGGTATTTCTGTTATTTGTGACCACCGAAGGAAACTCTAAGATCAAACAGCTGTGACAGATGACACACTGCAGTACCTTAATGCTATCACATACTTTTCAAATGCTTTCCATTTAAATCCAATGCATTTGGAACTGACGGGGTATTTAAACGCTTAAATTACGTTTTCCACTTATTTCAATACATATATTACATATCGTGAATAAATATTTTGGAAGAAGTATATTTCATAAGTCATGAAAAAGCCCTCTTGTTTTACCTTTGCCCAAAGTAATCCTGACCTGAGGCCTATTAGCATTTTACCTATACTTTCAAAATTATTAGAAAAAGCAATATATACACAAATAAATGAATATGTTTTGAAATGTGGTAAGCTACCATCTAGACAATGCGGTTCCAGGAAGGAATATAATAGTGCTGCAGCATTTTATATCTAACTGACAATATTGACAGGGCGTGGGATCACCATGAAACTACTTCCTTAATTCTTTCAGATTTTTTTTAAGCGTTTCACACCATCAACTAATCACTTTTTATAGCCAAATGTAATTTGTATGGCTTCTCTGAATCATCAGTTGCTCTAATGAGTAGCTTTTCAAGAAATAGGACACAAAGAGTTGTCTTCTATATTGAACGCTACTGTCGAGTTTTTAATATCATCGATAGTGACTCAGGGGTCGGTTCTGGGGCCACTTCCTTCTATTTTATATATACCTCCAATCATACTGCTAAATACTACAATATCCAGTTTTCGCGGATGACCCGTAGTTATACAGTAATTTTAATACAAACATTATAATATACTAAGTGACATATAAATCCGAACACCCAGTTTAAATGGTTTTATTTTAATAAAATTTTGTATAAGTACTTAATGAAGCATAATAAGTAAATGATAAAAATTTCAAAATGATTGCACTGCTTTAAAGCCCTTTGACCTTTAATAATGTGTGGATGCACCATGATGTGCTACGCATTCTCCAACGCGCCTAGGCATGCTTCTGATGAGGTGGTCAATGTCCTACTGTGGTATCTCATTCTAGGCAACCACCAACTCCTCTCGAAGTGCTTCTAGAGTCTGAGGAGGACGTTGCAAATTGAGCAATCTCCTACGCATCATATCCCACACGTGCTCAATTGGGGATAAGTCGGGAGATCTTGGTGGACTCTTGCAACATGTGGTCGGGCATTATGTTGTTGGAAAGTTGGATCTGGATCTTTCAACAAAAAACTGTGGATTCCTCCTTTCACCACGTCGCCTTCTAACCCTGGCACGACCATCGTGCATGCCTAAACAAAATCAAGACTCGTCACTAAAGACAATACTGTACCATTCCTGATCCCAGAGTCACCGTTGTCTGCACCACTCAAGGCGATTACATCGGTGTTCTCGAGTTAAAGGGAGGACCCAGTGTGGCCGGTATGAAAACAAGCCAAAACTTCTCATTCGTCGGTAAACACTTCGCATGCCAATAGGTCTTCCGTGTTCTGCAAACCATTCATTTGCAATGGACCTGGTAGTGGAGAAACGGTCCCTTAAGGCCAATAATCTTAGGCGGCGATCTTCACGGTCTGTTGTTCTCCGGCGGCGTCCAGTGCCCCTTGCTCTTTGCGTACGGCCTTCTCGAAGCCATGCCTGACAACACCTAACCACAGTGTCTACACTTCTTTGCACTCTAACTGCAATTGCCCGAAAAGAAAGTCCAGCTTCCCGAAGTCCTACTATACGGCCCCTATCAAACTCACTAAGTTGACGACATCGTACAGGTCTCCGTACTCTAGGCACCGTAACCGATCGTAAAGGATGTCAAGAACCAAAATCCGCCAACGTTGATTCTTTACTGCGGCTGAAATATTCATTTTTAGAGCGTTAGTGAATTAAAAAAAAAGCAGTATAAAAACCGGAATGTCCAACTGATAAGGCTGAAAATTTTTTCACTTGTTATTTACAGTAAGATAAATACATTCACCAACTTTTATTAAAATAAAACCATTTAAACTGGGTGTTCGGATTTATATGTCACTTAGTATAATTGCTGAGGCTCAAATTCATGATAGACAGATAGACAGATACTTCAACAAGTATGCTAAAATTAATATTCATAGATTAAATCCAGAAAAACCAAAAGTAATTATATTCTCTCCTAAAAAAATAGAAATCAAATTAAGGAATATTCGACTATATCATTAAGTGGTTAAATTATAAAAATATGTGACACTGTAAAAAATCTAGGCGTAACTCTTGATCAATGTCTGAATTTTATTTCTCATGTGAACAGTTTTAGAAAAAGTTGTTTTTTAGTAGTTTAGCAATTATACTTGCTCAATTACAAAACTAAAAAAATTCTATGTGAGTTATTAGTTATTCCAAAAATTGCATACTGTGACTTTTTTTAGCATCCGTTTTTAAATCCAGTATCTTTCAAGCGCTTGCAAAAAATTCAAAATTCATGTAACTTAAAAAAATATGACCACCTCACCTTCTCGTTCATAGAGTTGGAATGGATATCTCTTAACAATCTGGTTAAATTTAATTTATTATGTTATATTCATAAACTTTTACTTACATCAATTCTATGCTTATAAAATATGCACATTGACAAACTAAGTAAACGCATTAACTTCAAAGATGGCTATGTAATTAAGTACATAGTATAAAACTATTGAAATGATCTAACATTCATTGATTATTTTGTTTCATCTGTTCTAGTGATAATCACAAGACAACGACCCGGCCCACCAATCGACTTCTCGGTCCGTTCATCGGTAGAAGAGGCGGACATAGGAGAATTCTTCAGCGAAGGCAAACGAGGGTGCCGGCCGAACGTCTTCAAGAGCCAGTTGGTAGAGGGGATGCAGGTCGCCCTCAATTGGACCCTCAGGGAAGACGGGAGGCCGTACGGGAAGACAAACGTTACTTTTGGGTAAGAAAGTTTTCATTAACTGTACAAGAAAATGCTGTTTTATCGCTTGCAATCCGTCACGTAAACGTGATAACCATACGTGAACAAGCTTGGACAGGAACATTTTCATCATCCCAATATATTCAACACATAATGTGTGGGCCAATATAAGGGACGCCAGTTATACAGGGTGTTTCAGTTTATTGTCGCTTAACTTTAAGGTTCGATAGAACTTTTAAAATTAATGCATAAAGTCTATATAAACATGGGTCGAAAAATGCGTGGCTTCCGAAATACAGGGTGTTTAAATTTACTTTCTAAAATAGTTTTTTTTCAAATATTTCGAACAATATTTGATGTATAACAGTGAAAATTGGTATACAAGGGTTTTTTGGTACGACAAAACGAACCATGGGCATAGTTTTACTGTAGCCGCTAAAGGGCGCTCTCGACTGTACCTGTAGTGTATTGAAATGACCGAAAATTTCTTCTTAGTGCAATTTTTTGCTTTTTGAATAAAAAAACTGATTCTTCGCACTTTTCAACATAAAAAAGCTCTCTCGTGAATTTTCGTTATAGTTTGCCGTTTTTGAGATATTTCGATTTTTAAGGTTCGATGCATTTTTAATTACTTATGATAAAATAACGTTAAAAAGTCAGTATCTCGATAATTTTTAGAAGTAGGCACTGCCTGCAAATATTTTTTAAATTGAAAGCAGAATAAGGTTAAACGTCAATTAGTTGACAGTTAGTTTTGTTGTCTGTTGAAACCCGAAAGTTTTTTTGCAATTGTGAATGCACGAAATTTAGTTTGTTTTACCTGTTTTTTTTTGTAAGTTATATAAAGATGCCATTTTTATTCTCCAATCACGAGTTATGGGATATTCATTTTGTGTATGGCTCTGTAAATGGAAACGCAGCAGAAGCAGCCAGAGAATACGCACGAAGATTTCCAAACAGACGACATCCAACTCGCTCAGTATTTGTACGAGTGCATCGCCAAATAATTGAAAATGGTTTTGGAAATCTCCAAAGGGATCAAAACATAAATGTTCGTCAGCGCAGATTTACCGATATGATTCTGCGTGAGTTTGATAGAGATCCGACCACAAGTGTTAGGAGAGTTTTTGGTGCCTTGGGAATTTCAGCAAGCCATGTTCACCGTGTTCTCAGAAATGACCATAGACGTCCTTACCATTTGCAACCTGTGCAAGGACTACAGCCAGGGGACGGAGAACGAAGATTCACATTTTGTCAGTGGATTCTTGATAGATCTGATAATAATAGGGAGTTTTTAAGTAACGTTTTGTGGACCGATGAGCTTCACTAGACGTGGAGTGGTAAATTTTCATAATCAACATATTTGGTCGCATGCAGTTCGGGAAAGAAATTTAGTGTGAACGTGTGGATTGGTATCTACCGTAATCGACTATTTGGACCCTACCATTTGCCTGCAAGGTTAAATGCTGCGACCTTCTTGGAATTTTTAAAGGCAAATATGTGGGATGATGTTATGTTAGATTTAAGAAGATTGGCCTGGTTCCAGCTCGATGGATGTCCAGCTCATTATTCGAGAGTAGTTAGAAACTGGCTGGACGAAAATTATCCCGAAAGATGGATCGGCCGTGGAGGACCAGTCGCCTGGCCTCCACGATCCCCTGACCTAAATCCATTAGATTTCTTCGTGTGGGGATTTCTAAAGTGTACGAGACTCCCGTAACCACAAGAGATATGCTAATAGACAGAATCAGGAATGCATGTGATGAAATAAGGCCTTATTTGAATAATGCTATACTACGTTCGATCATTCGTAGATGTGAATTGTGTATTGAACAATTGGGTTTACTATCCGAGCAACTACTTTAGATTTTGTATGTTTGTCCTAACTATTCAATAGCATTTTAGTTTGTAAATAATTAATTTAATTTGTTAAAAATAATATTGGAAAGTTAAATAAATTAATATTCTGTTTGTTTGTGTTCATTTGGAGTTAGGAATCATTGCTGTGCTTAAAAACACAATCTAAACGATCATCTTAATTACTTGTAATGCCCAATTCGAAAATGTAAAAAAAATATTATTTTCCCATAAATAATTAAAAATGCATCGAACCTTAAAAATCGAAATATCTCAAAAACGGCTAACTATAACGAAAACTCACAGGAGAGCTTTTTTTATGTTGAAAAGTGCGAAGAATCATTTTTTTTATTCAAAACGCAAAAAATTGCACTAAGAAAAATTTTTCGGTCATTTTAATACACTACAGGTACAGTAGATAGCGCCCTTTAGCGGCTACAGTAAAAAAATTTTTATTTTAAATCATACGAAATCAAAGTGTAAATAAAACAAACCAAGCTAATAATATGATCTATCACAGACTTATCTACATAATAATATCAGACAAGACAACAAAAAATGCAACTTCATGAAAAAAATAAGAATAACAAACATGTTACGACCTCAGATCAACGAAACTCCGCTTGTTCACTGCTCATCCAAATTTTGTTGCGGTCTCCGGACTGGTACAGAATTTAAACACTAGATTAGACCATAAAAGACTAGACTATACCTGTTCCAATAGTAAGAAGCGCACACCGTTGCTGTTGGTGTAAGAGTAGTCGCTAGTCGCATGCGCACTGAGCGGGTTGGCAATGTCGCCACTATCCGTTCTTAGAGTTACAGATATTTTATATAACTACCCCCCTTTAGCTCCCCCCCTGTGGGAGCGCCAGTGCACACAGCAGTATACTGCGTAAGGATCTGTTGGTTCCTCTAGAAACTTCTCTTATCGATAAACCAGCTCCACGCAACCAAACAATCCGACCCCTCTCAAGGTCATTTTGAGCAATCGCAAAAGGCTTCGCAAAAAGCTACACGAAATATAACATTTAACTGGCATCGTAAATGTACGAAACCTGACTGTTTCCCTATCACCAAACAATGCACGCGGTCAATACAACAACCTGACCATCTTATCTAGGTGTTTACTTTTCTTTTCTGTCACTCAGTATATCTCAGCAGCCCGTCAACCTGGAGATATCATTTGAACATTTTTATGACAAGTATCCAAATATATTTTAGGCCCGTATCGTCAGTCGTCCCTACAATTGTAGAGGGCCTTTATGGCCTCCTTGATTGTCATAGCTTTCTACTTCTCCGTGTCAGCGCTCTATTTTGAGGTTATGTCACAAACATCTATTTGCATCAAATTGTGCTTGCTTTAGAGTTATATCATGTTTTAACAGCCTGAAATTTCCTACAATTTTAAAAGAAAACATATCTTCACAATAGGAGAGCGCTGACGTTGACCCGGGACAAGTGTAATCTAGAAATTTTTGAAGGAGAGAAAGGAGTTTGACAATCAAGGAGGCCATAAACGCGCCCTACAATTGTAGGGACGACTGACGATACGGGCCTTAGATGCCAATTCGCGAAAAAATGACATTTCTGTTTTTGAGGTTAGAATTGCGCCTCTGGCTGCCTTAGTTTAAGCGTGACATAATGTATTGGCAGATAATTCGTCGGGTGCAACTATCATAACTTTGACGCTTACTTAAACCACATAAACATATACATACTAAATATAGCCTGTTTTTAGTTTGATTAGCTTTCACTAATTTGTAGAATTTATCATGCACTTTCTGAATAAAGAAGGATAACAATACAATAATTGTATTCGAGTTTTTTTTGGAAAGCGTTTCAAATATTAAATAAAGCCAAAAGGATGAAAATCGATATAGAAAATCAAAGGCTGTACTGCCTTTCTTGGAATGACCTTGAACCCTTGTCCTTCTCTAAGCCAATCATGCTACAAAGAAATGCTGTTAACAAGGGGTCACAAAGTACGAATTCAATAGAGCTATTTCAGGTATACTTTAATGATGAATCTTATGGAACAAACGCCACTTTTGAAGCTACAGTTACACCCTTAGCGGCCACTTTGGAAAGCTAAAAGTTTTTATCGGTAACTGTCGGTCACTTTTGTTATGAGGTTTCTCAATCGATACCTCTAGGTTGAGTGAATGCCGAGATACAGTAGGCGTTCTTTATTAATGCCGCATCTGGTACATAAACCGTGATTTTGGCCAAGTAAATGCCATAAAAGCAAGAACTTCGTTCGGAACCAAAAACTTCTAGCTAGCTAGCCTCCAAAGTGCGTGTGTGTAGGTGCTACACGCTCGTCAGGTGACAGGCCTGCATTATCAACGTTTACGCTGATTACGGGCTAGGGTTATCAAGTTCAGTTCGATTTACTTTGGCGTCTTGAAATTCTAATTCTTCCTAACGTATGCGCCCTGCTTAGTATGCTGCAGGTCTCTCTTCAGAATGCATATTCCATTATCTAACGCCATGCTCAGCTTACTTTGCATTAACGGTTTTGTTGAACTTGGAGATAGTGATCCTGTTGCGAATACCTTCTAGATGAAAACTAAACACTAAGGGCATAACCCCAGTTATAAACTGCTGGTTTTGTCTGGGTGGATTAAAAGCTAACTTACACTTAGTAACTATCTAAAAATATCATCAAGATCCGAAAACTCGTTAACGCGTATGCGCGTATCTGCATATATATATATATATATATATATACAGATTGTAATTAAAGGAATGTACAGGGTTTGTCCGGAAAGTAATAGGACTGAGTCGATTTAAAAAAAATTATTGAGCCAATCGTTACAATTCTTTCAAAACTTTCAAAATAGGCTCTTCCGGCGTCGATGCAGCGCGATTTCCAAGCATTGAAGGCGTCACGGAAGGCATTCTCCGGAATAGCCTTGAGAGTCGCGGTGGATGCTGCTTGGATCACCTCTGTCGTCTCAAAATGCTTGTCTTTCATCGACTTTTTCAGGCGAGGAAACAAAAAAAGTCCGGGGGGGGGCACATCTGGGCTGTAGGGCGGCTGCGGAAGCGTTGGGATGACGGCCTTGGTCAGGTAGCTGTTCACAAGAAAGGCGGTGTGAGCCGGGGCGTTGTCGTGGTGCAACTTTGAGTCGGCTGCGATGTCTTGTCGGTCCCGACTGACCCTTCGTTTGAGTCTCCTGAGCACTTCCACGTAAAACTTGGCGTTGACGGTTTGTCCAGGAGGAACAAATTCATGGTGGACGATGCCTTTGATGTCAAAAAAGACAATGAGCATCGTTTTCACTTTGGATTTGCTCATTCTTCCCATTTTAGGCGAGGAGACGCCGTCGTGTGCCACTCGGAAGATTGCCTCTTTGTCTCGGGATCATACTCAAATATCCACGACTATACTATAACTATCTAGAACTGTAATGACTCATCGATGTTCACGTGAACATCACTTAACTACCAGTAGTCAGCTGTTCATAGGCGGGGTATGAATGTTTAACATGGGTGAACTAAATTTTTGTCACATGCTTAATAAAGAGTGGTTTGAAACATATTGTAAGTCAAAAATTTGGGAATTACCTTTATTCATCGTCGCTTCCACTTACATCTGACAGTAATAAACTGTCGCTATCGCTTTCCTCGTTGAAATTGACTATATAACTGGCTCTATGATGGTGTCGATGTGGTGGTCAAGCTGCCACATTTTTGTTTCTTCCTTCACAACATGACGGATAGCATTCTGCCAAGCTTCGGGCGTTACTAGGTGTATGGAAGTCTCAAGTAAAACCTTAACGTCTGATAATTTGAAGGTTGTGTTATGGCGCGCAATATAACCCTTCACTTGAGCCCAGATGAGCTCTATTGGGTTTAGTTCACAGTGGTAGGGCGGTAACCACAGCACAGTGACAAAACATTGACGGGCCATCTCATCAGTCACGTAACTAATGTTCGCAGGTTTGTGCTGTTTAATTTTTTCATACAATTCCGCTTTCACACATGAATCGTCAAACGGGATTCCTTTTTCGCGCAACCATTGCTGCATGTCACTTTTTCGAGATTCCATAGTCGGTACACGTTCGGCTCGACGACTATGGTAGGAAGCATTATCCATGACGATCACAGAGTTGGGCTCAACTCGCTGAAGCACCCCTTGAAACCAGCTCTCGAAGCAGATGGCATTCATTTCGTCATGGTAATCACCTCCTTTCTTAGAGACGAAAATCAAGTCACACTCTTCTAAAAAGTCACTATCGCTACCAATATGAGTTACGATCAATCTTTGACCTTTCCCTGACGGTCCACGAAGACCTGTTGACAAACCTTCAATGCTTGCTTGTCGGTTACTCACTACGTTTTTGTCTATCCAGGTTTTTTTTAACTGTGTGACCTGCATTTACCCATGTCTCGTCCAAAGAATAGATTTTTCTGCTTTGTCGCCTATATTCAATCATTTCGCGTAGGTATTTTCGACGCCAGGCGACTATTTCAGGTCTCTCTATCAATACTGACTTCCGATTACGCGTTTCGTAACGAAAATTAATTTCGTGCAGGGATTTCCTCATTACCTCGACGCTCATTTGGGGTATAATTTCATTTTCCTTGATCGCTGCATGTACAGCCTTGAGGGTTGGTATCTCATTCCTAAAGAAGAATGAATGTACGGTTCGCCTTAACGCCATTTTGCTATCGTCATCCAATTTAACGGCCTTTCGTCCCTTCAAATTAAACTTTGGATCAGTAGTAGCTCCAGTTTTCTTCTTTTCATGAACCACCCTGCGAATGGTCCACTCTGGAACGCCTGTCATACTTTCACAACGCGCGAGTGCATCTCCCTGCGACATAGTTCTGTTCAGATAATTGAACACGTTGAGCACGATTTCTTTCGCGTCCCTCTTCAGTGCTTTACGAAGCCGTTTACTTGTTCCCTGGCTTTCAGTACTTACACTCGTGCCATTTGTACTCTCCATGGTTAAGTATAACCAAAACAGTAACCACAGAAACCAAAACAATAACAATCACACAACAATTTTTATAGAAACACACAATTTGCGATCGCTCAACGAAACACGTCCCAATGCGTTGCCGACGCCTATGAATCTGCCGGTCTACCGGCGGAGAACAATCAGCCATTATTTCCATCTCTGTCTGCGCTGTTGACCACCGCAAAGCCACAGAAACGACATATGTCGTACGCTATACGGCTGTACTGGAAGGAAGCCGGGATCGAGCTCTGATCACGTGTTGATCACGCGTATGAGTCATTACAGTTTTAAATAGTTGTAGTATAGTCACCTGTGATTACGTTATTCTAAAATTGGAGGTCACTTTCACATATGTTCAAATTTTCTTTTCACTTTTGGGATCATCTTCGCGCCCTCTACCGAATCCAATCGGTGCGCCCATGCTCCGAAGTACAGTCATGGCGGAAGAAAATTAGTCCTATTACTTTCCGGACAAACCCTGTATATAGAGAAAAAGACGTTGAATGGGAGCACACATATCGATACATGCATCTAAGAACATTGTAACTGACATTTGGTGGATTTTTAGTTTTTAGCTGCTTCAGATAGAGCTTGCTTAATACTTTCAGCTAGTATAAAAATTTAAACATTTTATTCACCAAAGATGAGAAAAAGAATTTTAAATATCTTCGCAACTGTATACTGCCACGGTACAGCATTAAGATCATGGTAACGTTTGATACAATTCCACTGCAACTTACGCACGATATTGTAAAGTACCTTACGCATCTACCACAACCCAGTTGTTATTCTTAAAGCATTGTATTTGCCTTTACAGTTTTTATCAATGCGCGCAAACGTATTATGGCACGTTGTAAGTGACTTTACAATGATATTGCAATATCAAACAATTACACATTTCCTATAGCGTCACTCTAATGTTAATGCTGGTGTAAGATCCTATACAATGTTATTACAGGTACATTGTACATGCTCTTACAATTAATAAATAATGACTATGTTGTATGGAAGAACATTATAACATACGTCACAATGATTATACAGCTAAGTGCACGTTTTCGCCACATTGTAATTACCCGTCTTTGGCTTCCTGCAATTTTTTTTATAAAATAACGCTCACCAACGAGCAATCTTTACAAAACCACAAACATGTGTACCAAGTTACCATGCACAGTAAAAACTTCAATTTGGTCAGTTACAATGTTCTTTGATGCATGTATTGATATGTTCGTGCCCCGAATATTTTCACTGAGGTACCTGAGCCGCGAATTTCTTCTAAATGTTTTGAAAGTTATTGATGTACAGAATTTTTTACGTTCAGTGAATGCAACTCATCAAGGTCAATATTACCGTTGAGCTTGAGCTCTACTAGTTTTTGAGCCTCTAAGCTGCTACATTTAGACAAGGCCAGGATCGATAAAATGTCACCTTGGGAATTCCTTATGCAAAATGTGCATCCAAGGATGTGAAAAGCCATCAATGTCCGCACGTTCTGTCGTTGACAAGTAGGCGGGGTAGGAGAAGGTTACTGTGCCAACAAAGCGCAGTATAATGTATCATCATAGACTGCTTTTCAACGAAACCTGAATGGAGCCGCAACACTGTTTAGTATTAAATACACTAAGTGACATTAGAAATGTTACACGCAGAAAAAATATTTCTTCAACTTGATTTTTTTGTCAATGAGGTAGTCTAGCATCAAGAATGAACACTCTTCCAAAATTTTATTGACAAGTAATAAGAAAAAAAATTAATAATGTGTTGGGCGACCCCGCAGTTACATACACTGCAATATACGTCTAGGCATCGACATAATGGGATGATCGATGTCTGATCGTGGCACCTCATTCCAAGCAGGTCGAACTGGATTCGCTGTGGCAGAGTCTGTGGCGGATATTGCAAAGTGGATAGTCTCCTCCCCATCATATCCCACACATGTTCGATTGGATTTAAATCCGGTGAACGAATTGGCGGCAAAACATTAACTCTTGCTTCTTGAAGAAAGTCCGTAGTACGACGAGCTATCTGGGAACGTGCGTTGTCTTGCTGAAAACGGACATGTCGACGGCTCTCTAGATACGGCAGTAAAGTAGTTTGTAGGACATCATCAACATAACGCGCAGCATTCATTTTGCCTTGACGAAATAGAAGGGCTAAACGGGTACCATAGGCAAAAGCCCCCCAAACCGTTACTTCAAGAGTTCTGTGTACAAGCCTCTTAACAGCAAATTCAATATCACGCCGTTCTCCATGGCGGTGTCTTACCCTCCTACGACTTGTGGATACCTAGACAGAATCGCGATTCGTCCCTGAAGATGACATTATGCCATTCTGCCTCCCAATGTTGCAATTCTCTGCTCCAGTTCAAACTTTAATGACAGAGGTCCGCAGTCAGAGGAAGCACTAACCGTGGACTGTAGGAAAAACAGGTTGACCTTCTTCTCCAAACTATTAGTCCGCGATCTGACGCATATCAGCAAGACGGCCTCGTAGGGCTAGTTGTCTGAGGCGCCTGTCTTGATACTCTGTGGTACGCCTCGGTGAACCAGCCGGCCTTCTTCGTGTTCCTCTACCTTCTTCCATCCACACACGATACACACGCATTACCGTCACATAGCCACCAACGGAAGAGCCCCGATGCAACAGTGGAAATCTAGAAATATCCCAGCCTTTCTGAAGGAGAGAAAAGGCTGTGGAAATCAAGGAGGCTATAAATGTATCCTACGATTTTAGAAATGACTGACGATACTATTCTCAGATATGGTATTGAATGTACTGAATAACAAATCAAATTAAGGGGTTCTTCATTTCAATTTAGGTTAGCCAAACAATCTTGAGATTTGTTATATTGGGTTTGGCAAACATTCAATATAATCTACGTTCGAGGCTTTCGTCGATAGATTATTGATATCTAACTACTATAACAGACAATAGTGTACATAATCTTCTTCTTGACTCAATTTTTCATATGAAACATGTTCACCCCTATAGCATGACGTAGTAAAAACACCACCCATTGCAAATTTGTCGCCCAACAAAGGTTTTGCCTGCGGGACGTAAGAATCAAAGAATAACGCCTGTGAAAGGCGAACCTTCTCAAAGGACGGGCAGAAAATGTGTCGACATTCGCCGACACTGAGGCTAAGCAGCTATTGTGGCTGCTCCCCAACTCTTCGACGTGTGTATGTGGATGAATGTAGGCGTCACTTTTCCGACCTATATTTTTGCTTTTATACTCGATCCTACTCGAGAGTCGCCGTTTTCAAGGGCTACGTTGCATTGCGAATGAATATTGACGTCGCTAGAATAATCAGCTGATGTAATAATGCATTACGCATACATGATCGATGATACGTTCCTGCTGGGTTTATGTTCTACTCAATAATTTATGTTTAATCAATGGAAACTCTACTATTTTGGTAGAACGGAGAAACGACGATTTCGCGTATCTTTTAAGGTCTATAAGACAATAGATGTATCTATCTATCTGACGAGAGACCTGGAGGCTATCACTGCTTAGGAACGCAACAATCTTCCAAAGTACAGCACTATGCCTTGTACAGAGTGGAGGAAAGTCCTTTATAGCTCTACACAAATAGCCTAGCTAGCCTAGCCTAGCATCCGGAACTGGCCGATATGACCGCTGCTCTGTCGCTCGTGTAGGTATCAAGATTGAGAAACATTCTACACGAGGAGGCTGTTCACAGTTCAAAGTCGGATTAAAAAAGTTTTGCCAAGCTCCTCATAGCAGCCGCGATGCCCAGGTATTTAGTCTTCTGCCTGCGCTGCTGCTTCGGTGTAAGAAAAAAACTCCATCGTCTGATTATGTCGAAAGAACTTGCACAGCCGCCACAATAGTTGCAGCGGGAACCATACCCTTTTTGTATACATTTTGTTTTGACTAAGCCGAATCCCTTCATCCTAGTTAATCTGATCTATCAAAATAAAATTCTTCAAACGCCAAAGAGCACAAAACCTCCAAACATTTTGACATAAAACGTTAATATTGTAGCAGCATAGCTTTTAAATTTAAAGGTGTTACATCTCTAATTCCGTGTGGATGATATTGGATATTGACCCAGAAATTCTTTCTATTCCAGTTTAAATTATGCATCCACGGGGGATCCATACGTATACAGATTGATTTATACGCTGCCAATACTGCAAGGTAAGTGCCTTTTTTCACCTGTACTTTTTTGCTCTAGGAAGACGAGCTTTTTATTAAAAACTTCAAAGGCGCTTTCATCGCGAATGGTGTCTCGATCCCATCAGGCAGCTGTGAAGACGTTCACTCGAATATTTAAATGAGGCATATTACCCAGAAATATACTAAGTGACATATAAATCCGAACACCCAGTCGATAAAAATTTCAAAATGATTGCACTGCTTTAAAGCCTTTTGACCATAATGTGTGGATGCACCCTGATGTGCGACGCATTCTCCAACGCGCCTAGGCATGCTTCTGATCAGGTGGTCAATGTCCTCCTGTGGTATCTCATTCCAGGCAACCACCAACTCCTCTCGAAGTGCTTCTAGAGTCTGAGGAGGACGTTGCAAATTGAGCAATCTCCTACCCATCATATCCCACACGTGCTCAATTGGGGATAAGTCGGGAGATCTTGGTGGCCATGGTAACAATGTGACATCATTATGTTGAAAGAAGTCTATTGTGACTCTTGCAACATGTGGTCGGGCATTATCTTGTTGGAAAGTTGGATCTGCCAGGGTGTCAAGATAGGATAAAAGATGGGGTTATAGGACTTCGTGGATATAACGCTGCGCGTTCATGTTACCTCTGATGAAGATTAAAGGTGACATGGAACCATAAGCGGTAGCACCCCAAACCATAACTCCAACAGCGTGATGAACATGTGTTTCAACAAAAAACTGTGGATTCCTCCTTTCACCACGTCGCCTTCTAACCCTGGCACGACCATGGTGCATGCCTAAACAAAATCGAGACTCGTCACTAAAGACAATACTGTTCCATTCCTGATCCCAGAGTGACCGTTGTCTGCACCACTCAAGGCGATTACGTCGGTGTTCTCGAGTTAAAGGGAGGACCCAGTGTGGCCGGTATGAAAACAAGCCAAAACTTCTCATTCGTCGGTAAACACTTCGCATGCCAATAGGTTTTCCGTGTTCTGCAAACCGTTCATTTGCAATGGACCTGGTAGTGGAGAAACGGTCCCTTAAGGCCAATAATCTTAGGCGGCGATCTTCACGGTCTGTTTTTCTACGGCGGCGTCCAGTGCCCCTTGCTCTTTGCGTACGGCCTTCTCGAAGCCATGCCTGACAACACCTAACCACAGTGTCTACACTTCTTTGCACTCTAACTGCAATTGTCCGAAAAGAAAGTCCAGCTTCCCGAAGTCCCACTATACGGCCCCTATCAAACTCACTAAGTTGACGAAATCGTACAGGTCTCCGTACTCTAGGCATCGTAACCGATCGTAAAGGATGTCAAGAACCAAAATCCGCCAACGTCGATTCTTTGCTGCGGCTGAAATATTCATTTTTAGAGCGTTACTGAATTAAAAAAAAGCTGTATAAAAACCGGAATGTCCAACTGGTAAGGCTGAAAATTTTTTCACTTGTTATTTACAGTAAGATAAATACATTCACCAACTTTTATTAAAATAAAACCATTTAAACTGGGTGTTCGGATTTATATGTCACTTATTATATGTTTGTCTATAGGGTGGAAATTTTGTCTAATTCTTTTTTATTAGGTTGTTGTCACACGATCTCAGATAAGATTATTTAACTTGACTTGCAGATAAGGTAAAAATTTCCATGTTGCAAAGCAGCTGTCCAGCAGCTTAGACGCAGACTTACTAATCGATTTGCTATTATCAAATAGGCGGAATACCACAAAGTTATACCTTTTATGATGCTTTAATTTCGGTTAATCAGCAAGGTTACTGCTGCATCTTAACTACAGTATTTTTCTTTGAAAGAATTCAGGATTGACAATGGACAACACAAATGTACTCAAATAAGTGTAAGATAACAACGCATGCTATACATGTATGTTATTTCAGCATCTAACTTAGGCCTTGCTGTCAAATTTTTCACCTCTGGTGTGACCTCAACCTTCCAGAAATACTGTAACTGTTTGTACCTGCTAACGGGAAGCAGTTCATACGACTCAGTTGACACTTCACACAAGTCTCCTTTCTTCTGCAGATTGCCAGCTGTTTCTCCTCCCTGAAGAAGCTGTGATATCCGACACCGACCTACCTCCCACTCCTCACGAATGCCGCGTGTGGTTCCCCAGAAGAGAAGGCGGACGCGGATTGGTTGTGCAGCTGATCAGGCTGAACGTGCCTTGCGCGAGAGGATACGTCCACCTATCAGGCTGGAACGGTACACAACGTAATGGAGGTAAGCCCGTTGCGTGCATAGCAAGACAGAACATTTGGAGAAAATACAGGGTGACTTCGAAGTTGAGTCATTTATTTTAACAGTGAGTAGATCAGATCAAAAGAAATGTTTTTTCCCTTTAACATTTTTCTGGTAAAATTAAAGTAACAAAGTTATAGCTCTTTAGAAGTTTGAGTACCGCCCTGTCTGAATAATAATATTATGTGCTCGTGTTTGGCAACAACGGATATAATCGGCATCGGAAACAAAAAAGCGAAAGAATTTGAAACGACGATTTTACTACAACGTACAATTTTGTTCAGTTGTATTCAGTCCATGTGTCAGTCGGTAACGCGTGAGTGAATAGTGGTGTTTGTTGCGTGACTCAATCGAAATAAAAAATGGCACATGTTTACGAAAATGCTGAATGTAGTACAAAGGGCTCGTGAATCAGGTGACTTAAGACCTCACAGGGGAGGGCATGCCGGTGCTCCAAGACCGCACGATCAAATACAGGTCCGCACTGAAATACTTGTCGGGAGAATACTTTATAAAACAAGGTAACATTTTTTTTCAATTTTTTTTTTATTTTTACACACATATTTTGGTTTATCTTATCTGAAAATTAATGACTCAACTTCAAAGTCACCCTGTATACGTTTGTTTCAGAACCTGTCTAATGCTCTTCGTAATTAAATCTCGACAGCACCGTTGTACCTACAATTTGAAATTTGAGACAGCTCCAGTGTAGTCTTGAGAAAACATCAATTATTTTTTCAAAAATCAGTCACGTGCTGAATCTGCAATTGTGTTTTTTTGACAACATTTAAGGGGTTGGGCAGCCTTACGGTTAGCACGGCGAGCTGCTAGTCCATCGACTCGCGGTTTCAAATATCCTCCTCGGAACTTAATTTCAAGCTATTAACGTTGGGTTTGTGTATACTGTTAGAAACAGGGATGGTCAAGCACTAATTTTCCACCAATCAAGAGCAGCAACTACACAGCAGTACCCCTATGTGACCGGCAGCGGCTCGCCGAAATTTTTCGTTTCTTACAATACATATATTACGCACGAGCTCGATGCACGATCAACAGTTGCTACACACTGTAGCTGGTTGATACGAAAATCAGTTACCAGTAGATGCATCTGTTGGTACGATGGGGCACAAAAAGGGCCAGAGGTTGGCTAGTTGCCAGGTTCCTCATCTCCACTCGACTGGTACTTCTTGACAAAAATTTTTCACCACAACTGCAACTTACCATAGCATTATGAACTTGAACCAAAGAAAGATCTGTATCTGTATACTCCAACTACCACGAAGGCCTAAGGCCTGAGCACCCATTGGGTACCTAAGATATATTATAGTACAATTCTTCCTAATTCACCTGAACCACAATTCAAATTCAAATTCAAAGTCTTTATTATCCTGAGTGACATTACATTGTACGTATACGATTCGAGTAAAAACTAATAAAACAACACAAAGTAAATATCTGTATGAAACAAACAAAACAAACACACAAAAGATCATAAAATATCAAACACGGAGACGGCAGAATAACATATACAAGGTGGGCCATTTAAAGTGGAAGCATCAAGCAACCCTATATCTTTGACATTACTTGTCAGATCGACTAATGTCATACTGCGTTGGAAGCGTCATTTCAGTATAATTTTAACCATGGAACAGTACACACCAAAACAACGCGCTGAAGTTATTCAGTTGTACATTCAAAATAACTTCTCAATCGTGAAAACCAAACGTACGTTTCGTAAAGAAAAGTGCTCCAGCTGATAACACTCCCAACTAGCAAAGTAGTGGTATAAGCTTTTAGTAAAAGAACCGTTCAGCCATAAAAGCTCTCTATTGTTGTTGCCTGAACACCAAAATGCTGGCTTAATGTCGTGTGGAATGCAAATTTGCTTTCTGCAACATATTTGCGCTAAAATGAGATGTTTAAAATATTCCTATAGCATAGTTATACAACACCTTATAGGTCAAATTTTTAAATGTTGCATAAACGTTTACACAACTGTTTTATACGGCATATTTGCAAGTTAGCCAAAATGGTTGTGTTGTGGCATCCATGGTAACGCTTATAAAACAAACCCGAGCCTTGTTGTTTTGCTGTGCAATTTACTACCTTAGCCAACAAATTGCTCCCAACGGAAGCACTTATACAACTGTTGTTTAGTAACTGTTAAAGACTGTACATATGCTAAATTTGTTGGTAAACAACTTCACCATAACCTTAATTAAATTGTTGTATAACACCTGCGGGCAACACCAAAATATTCGAATAACCTAAAGACAACCTGGACGATGCCATGATTGTACACAACCACCCGCCATATTAGGCAAACATTTCTTCCTCTATTTAATATTAAATAATTATGTTTCAGTTCGAAATTAAAGATATAAAGTGATAAAAATTAGTGTAATTGTGTCTAAATATAGGATTTGTAGAAGATTTAACGCAGATAAGTTCAGTTTACCATCTCAAAAATCTAGACATACTTTTGATCATTGTCAAAATACATGTATGAATCAAATACGAAGCCCGTAGAAATTGGGTAACTAATTTGCACGATAATCACAATAAAATTTGCTGCGCAAGTAATTCAATAGCCCTATATCACAGTGTAGAAGTTATCATATACCTGTGTATGAAATTCACAATGGCCGATATATAAGTAAACAAGATGACTGTAATGTGTTAGTTATATATATTCTCCACTTCGTCTATACAATACATAAGAAATAGTTTGGTTGCAATAAAGTAGAATCACGTAACAGAATAGTTATATAGTTGACAAAAACTGAATCTTGAACTAATGCAAATGTCCTATAGCGGCTGCAAGAGGCTTACACTTTTGTTTTATAACTATTACCTGCAGCCCTTATTTAACCTCTTAAATGACTGAAGTGCCAATGTTCTTACAGTATACAATGCTGTGTAAGAAATACTGTATAATCATTCTTGCAACTCTAATAGGAGTGATAATTGTTAGTTGGGTTGTTATCCAATAATGTTAAACGATCTTTTTCCAGGCCACCCGAAGAGCCACAAGCAGACCCACCTCTGCGGCAAATTGGAAGAGCACCCTGAATCGGACCGTTCTGCCTTCTTCCCCTCTCCAGCACCTCGAGCTGCGCCGCCTCTGATGCGTCTCCAGGGGCGGCCAGTGTTCGCAGCCGCCTACCGACTCGTCGACCACTGTTACAACGTCACTTTCACGCAAAGGAATGGCAACTTCACGCTACGGTCACAGGCGGCGCTAAGTTGTACGTTTCGGATATACCTGCCGTATGGGAATAGAGTAGCGCTTAGCTTGAAGGTCGGCGACAGCAGGACAGCTGGTGGTGAGTGGAATTTCACTTAATCCTCAGCACAGTGTTGCCAGACGATTATTTTCTTTTCTTCCTAGATATTTTGCCAACATTTCCATAGATGATCCTAACAACTTAAAAAACACATGTTTATTTTAGAATTCTTTTTATATATATTTAATATTCATCTTAATATTGTTTGTAATTTGGGGTACGGGTATTGACAGACAAATGCAAATAAATTTTTTAAGTATAATTAGTTTAATTAACGTAACAGGTATTTCTTAAAATATTTAGTTTATTGTTGCATAACTTTAACATTCGATAGAACTTTTAAAACTAATGCATAAAGTCTATATAAACATGGGTCGAAAAATGCGTTGCTTCAGAAATACAGGGTGTTTAAATTTACTTTCAAAAATAGTTTTTTTAAATTTTTCGAACAATATTTGATGTTTAACAGTGAAAATTAGTATACGAGAGTTTTTTGGTACGACAAAACGAACCATGGGCATAGTTTTACTGTAGCCGCTAGAGGGCGCTCTCTACTGTACCTGTAGTGTATTAAAATGACCGAAAAAATTTTCTTAGTGCAATTTTTTGCTTTTTGAATAAAAAAACTGACTCTTCACACTTTTCAACATAAAAAAGCTCTCCTGTGAGTTTTCGTTATAGTTGTGTTTTTAAACACAGCAATAATTCCTAACTCCAAATAAACACAAAAAACAGAATATTAATTTGTTTAATTTTCCAATATTATTTTTAACAAATTAAATTAATTATTTACAACTAACATGCTATTGGATAGTTGGGACAAACATACAAAATCTAAAGTAGTTGCTCGAAATGTAAACCCAATTGTTCAATACACAATTCACATCTACGAATGATCGAACGTGGTATATCATTATTCAAATAAGTCCTTATTTCATCACATGGATTGCTGATTCTGTCTATTATCATATCTCTTGTGGTTACGGGAGTCTGGTACACTTTTAGTTTTAGAAGTCCCCACACAAAGAAATCTAATGGATTTAAGTCAGGGGATCGTGGAGGCCAGGCGACTGGTCCTCCACGGCCGATCCATCTTTCTGGATAATTTTCGTCCAGCCAGTTTCTAACTATTCTCGAATAATGAGCTGGACAACCATCAAGCTGGAACCAGGCCAATCTTCTTAAATCTAACATAACATAATCCCACATATTTGCATGTTCAGCCCTTAAAAATTCCAAGAAGGTCGCAGCATTTAACCTTGCAGGCAAAAGGTAGGGTCCAAATAGCCGATTACGGTAGATACCAATCCACACGTTCACATTAAATTTATCCTGAAAATTTCTTTCCCAAACTGCATGCGGATTTTTATGCGACCAAATATGTTGATTATGAAAATTTACCACTCCACGTCTAGTGAAGCATGACTCATCGGTCCATAAAACGTTACTTAAAAACTCCCAATTATTATCAGTTCTATCAACAATCCACTGACAAAATGTGATTCTTCGTTCTCCGTCCCCAGGCTGTAGTCCTTGCACAGGTTGCAAATGGTAAGGACGTCTGTGGTCATTTCTAAGAACACGGTGAACATGGCTTGCTGAAATTCCCAAGGCACCAGAAACTCTCCTAACACTTGTGGTGGGATCTCTATTAAACTCACGCAGAATCATACGGGTAAATCTGCGCTGACGAACATTTATGTTTTGATCCCTTTGGAGATCTCCAAAACCATTTTGAAATTAGATGGTGATGCACTCTTACAAATACTGAGCGAGTTGGAAGTCTTCGTGCGTATTCTCTGGCTGCTTCTGCTGCGTTTCCATTTACAAAGCCATTCACAAAATGAATATCCGCTAACTCTTGATTGGAGAATAAAAATGGCATTTTTATTAAACTTACAAAAAAAACCGGTAAAAGAAACTAAATTTCGTGAATTCACAATTGCAAAAAAACGTTTCAGGTTTCAACAGACAACAAAACTAACTGTCAACTAATTGACGTTTAACCTTATTCTGCTTTCAATTTCAAAAATATTTGCAGGCACAGCCTACTTCTAAAAATTATCGAGATACCGACTTTTTAACGTTATTTTATCATAAATAATTATAAATGCATCGAACCTTAAAAATCGAGGTATCTCAAACACGGCTAACTATAACATAATTCACAAGAGAGCTTTTATTCAAAAAGCAAAAAATTGCACTAAGAAAAATGTTTCGGTCTACAGGTACAGTAGAGAGCGCCCTCTAGCGGCTACAGTAAAACTATGCCCATGGTTCGTTTTGTCGTACCAAAAAACCCTTGTATACCAATTTACACTGTTATACATCAAATATTGTTCGAAATATTTAAAAAAAAACTATTTTTGAAAGTAAATTTAAACACCCTGTATTTTGGAAGCCACGCATTTTTCGACCCATGTTTATATAGACTTTATGCATTAATTTTAAAAGTTCTATAGAATCTTAAAGTTATGCAACAATAAACTGAAACACCCTGTATAATATACTTATAACTAAAATACATGATAAGTTGAGTATTTTGTTTGTAAGAAAACAATAAAGCAAAATAATCAAAAGTAGGTATTATAATTTGATTTAGAGTTTTTTGGTACATTGGCGAATCCATTCTTCTGAACAAATCATTAGGGATGCTAAAGTTGTAGCGACTGTTATTTTTAAATAAAACTTTGTTATGTAAAGTTCCACTTAAACTTTCAGTCGATAATTTATTTATTATTTTAGTTTTGTTTAGATTTATTTGGAAAAATATCCTTTCGACATTTGCACTTGATTTTAATGTTGAAATGTTTTCCCAGAATTCTTCAACGCGTGAATTTGTATATTCACTTAACTAAAAATTTCTTGCGCAACGCCATTCTTTGTCTGTTTCATTTACGTTATCAGTTGTCAAGTTGGGAAAATGGAAAACTAAAGGCCCTAATCATACTTGTTTTTTGCGATTACTTCATCTGGTGATATAAGTGACATATATTTTACGGTAGCGACAGTTTTTCTTTTGTTATCAAATCTTTTACAAACTTGAAAACAACTTTCTATTAAAAAATCATCGACGGGGAATCACCGATGAGGAATCACCGACGGGGAACCACAGCGTTTTGTTTCGTAATTCCCCGAATGTTATGAGTTATGATTTCCAACCGGTTTGTTGATACAATTTGGTGTTCGTACATTTTAATATACTTTGAATCATATTTGATAGGTACAATCGGAAGGTATTTTAAAAATTTGTTTCTTAGTTTATTCTCTATCTATTATTTTTTGTCCCTGCTGCTTACAATTGCCTTACAGAGTTAAGAATTCCCTAGATTTTGTACAAATTCAAATAAATTTCCCTTTTTCCCTAAGCTTGCTCGTAATTTCCTAGATATATATATTTCCCTAGGTCGTATAACACTGCCTCAACAGACGAGATGCAAACCTTGGATTTTTTTCATAATCACGTTTATGGATGCATCTTCAACATGAGTCAAGAGGTTACTGAGCGGTGATCGGTTTGAACGACTTTTTAAAGCTAGTTAAAAGAAATCCTTCTTTCGCTCTGGTAAAATTTTGTTCTTAGTAGCATTCTGTATTAAAAGTCGCTATAAGCTTCTTTCCAAAGTTGACAAATCGGAATATTATTAAAAGCATAATGTAATAATATGCCTAAATTTTATCTTATTCCACAAATATGGAGGCGTTTCGATAGAGACAAGTTTATGGAATAATGTTGAAGAATGGAGTTTTCCTCTGGAGGCCATATTGAGCCAACTAACTTGTTCTAGCTTGTGTGGTACAATGTCAAACTTGCGGATGAGAGATAAACTGAATTTTTGTGAATTTATCACACGGCAGCGCAGTAATTAAATAGGGACAAAAATAGAACGACAATGAGAATGACATTTAATTGGCGGTGTGAGAACGAATTATTCAACCGAACAAATGCAATTTGGATGCATTTTTCACGTGACCAGATAACGTTAATTCGTTATCTATTTCCAAACCTAGGTTCCTTGCCTTTTGACATTCTTGATTGTATTGTTACCCACTTGCAAAGTAGCTTTTTGTTTGACAAATTTAGATAGGTTAATGGTAAGTTAATGTGATCATGATTCAGAGTTAAGCCTATCCAATTCCATATTAAGCTCATCATTTCAAGCAGATTAAGTGAGATGGTCAAAAGAAAATTGTATCTGTGTATCGTCTGCATACAAATAAGTGGAACATTTATTTAAAACTGCAGTTATGCCGATTTCCAATGTGTTTTAGAATGCGCAATAACAGTGAAGAACAGAATAGTAACATTTGAACGGTAATCTGAACAGTACCATCATCATATCCAGTGTAGGAAAAGTTTTTGAAAAAGTTTTATCTACTAGAATGATTCGATACCTCACAAAATTCAAAATTTTAAGTGAAAATCAATATGGATTTACAGAAGGGAGGGCAACATCGGACGCAATAACTAACATTGTAAATCAAATACATCAAAATATTGATAACAGAATCCCTTCAATCTGCATTTTTGTTGATTTAAAGAAAGCTTTCGACACAGTTAATCACAAATTATTATTAGAAGAATTGGAGAGAATTGGTTTCAGAGGAAACGCGTACTCACTGATCGAAAATTATTTGTCAAATCGCCCACAATCTGTGCAGATATCAGGATTATTTAGTAAAGAAATGTATATTAAGTGTGAGGTCCCACAAGGTACTGTCTTAGATCCGCTGTTATTCAATATATATTTAAATGATATTTTCCAAATGAATTGTGTTGGCAAAATAACTAGTTTTGCAGATGATACTGCAATATTATATGAAGGCACTGACTGGTCTGATCTGAAAAATGTAATTGAAAATGATTTTATCAAAATTATTCGGTGGTTTGACAGTAGAAAATTAAGCATTAACTACTCTAAAACACATTTTTTGCCATTTGGATCTTATGCTAAACATCTGCCAAGTTACACAAATTTCTCCTTCAACATTAATGATAAAAAAATGCAAATTAATAGAGTGCCCAACATAAAATACCTTGGAGTGGTCTTGGATCCTCACTTACGATGGGACATCCATGTCTATTATATTTTAAAGAAAGTTGGATTTGTATCCTACAAAATTAAATACCTTAGGAATATATTGACAGAAAAATATCTTCGAACATTATACCATGCACTGATTGAGCCTCATCTCACATAATGGTATATTAGC
This sequence comes from Acanthoscelides obtectus, assembly GCA_963669975.1. NCBI lineage: Eukaryota > Metazoa > Arthropoda > Insecta > Coleoptera > Chrysomelidae > Acanthoscelides > Acanthoscelides obtectus. The sequence continues at coordinate 15,899,933 of CAVLJG010000005.1, forward strand.
ATGGGGAGCTGCATGTTCCTCACATATCTATAATTTAGATGTTTTTCAAAAAAGTATTCTAAAAATGATATTTAAAAAACCGAAACTTTATGCCACTGAAAAATTATACGCAGATGTTCGAATGTATGATATAAGACAGCTTTATTTCTTACACAGTATCACTCATTACCATAAATTTGTAAACACCGACCAAAAAATTGAACATAATCATTATACAAGGTACCAAATTCGTGGCACACTAGTTCCTCAACCGCGATCATATCTCTATTTAGCGCCTAAATTTTATGAAATTATACCTAAAGACTTAAAAGATTTACGTTTCGGAAATTCTTTCAAAAGAAATTTAAAAAAAATGCCTTACATTCTATATCTAGGACTGAAATTCATAAACTCATAAATACGAACATCAACTATACTAAGTGACATATAAATCCGAACACCCAGTTTAAATGGTTTTATTTTAATAAAAGTTGGTGAATGTATTTATCTTACTGTAAATAACGAGTGAAAAAATTTTCAGCCTTATCAGTTGGACATTCCGGTTTTTATACTGCTTTTTTTAATTCACTAACGCTCTAAAAATTAATATTTCAGCCGCAGTAAAGAATCAACGTTGGCGGATTTTGATTCTTGACATGCCTAGAGTACGGAGACCTATACGATTTCGTCAACTTAGTGAGTTTGATAGGGGCCGATAGTGGGACTTCGGGAAGCTGGACTTTCTTTTCGGGTAATTGCAGTTAGAGTGCAAAGAAGTGTAGACGCTGTGGTTAGGTGTTGTCAGGCATGGCTTCGAGAATGCCGTACGCAAAGAGCAAGGGGCACTGGACGCCGCCGTAGAACAACAGACCGTGAAGATCGCCGCCTAAGATTATTGGCCTTAAGGGACCGTTTCTCCACTAACAGGTCCATTGCAAATGAATGGTTTGCAGAACACGGAAGACCTATTGGCATGCGAAGTGTTTACTGACGAATGAGAAGTTTTGGCTTGTTTTCATACCGGCCACACTGGGTCCTCCCTTTAACTCGAGGACACCGACGTAATCGCCTTGAGTGGTGCAGACAACGGTGACTCGGGGATCTGGAATGGAACAGTATTGTCTTTAGTGACGAGTCTCGATTTTGTTTAGGCATGCACGATGGTCGTGCCAGGGTTAGAAGGCGACGTGGTGAAAGGAGGAATCCGCAGTTTTTTGTTGAAAGACATGTTCATCACACTGTTGGAGTTATGGTTTGGGTTGCTATAGCTTATGGTTCCAGGTCACCTTTAATCTTCATCAGAGGTAGCATGAACGCGCAGCGTTATATCCACGAAGTTCTAGAACCCCATCTTTTACCCTATCTTGACACCCTGGCAGATCCAACTTTCCAACAAGATAATGCCCGACCACATGTTGCAAGAGTCACAATAGACTTCTTTCAACATAATGATGTCACATTGTTACCATGGCCACCAAGATCTCCCGACTTATCCCCAATTGAGCACGTGTGGGATATGATGGGTAGGAGATTGCTCAATTTGCAACGTCCTCCTCAGACTCTAGAAGCACTTCGAGAGGAGTTGGTGGTTGCCTGGAATGAGATACCACAGGAGGACATTGACCACCTGATCAGAAGCATGCCTAGGCGCGTTGGAGGATGCGTAGCACATCAGGGTGCATCCACACATTATTAAAGGTCAAAGGGCTTTAAAGCAGTGCAATCATTTTGAAATTTTTACCATTTACTTATTATGCTTCATTAAGTACTTATACAAAATTATATTAAAATAAAACCATTTATACTGGGTGTTTATATGTCACTTAGTATAAATACATAATCTACTGTAGCTAATTTTTGTCTTTTGCATTCTACAGTTTCAACTTAAATTATTGGTCCATGTACAGGCGATGCCTTCTATTGGGCCTGTTTTGATTTTATTATTATTTACTCATATTGTTTGTTATCTTTGTACATTGAGTGAATGAATATTATTATTATCATTCGTCGTCACTTCTTGGGTTACTGAGGAAAATGAAAATAATTCGGGAAATTCACAGAAACAGTTGCTGTTATAAAAATTTAGTTTGTCATTGTCAGGATGAGATAAATTGGAAGTGGTTAGAAAGTGATCATTAATTTTATACGTATTATTTAATTCATCAGGAATGCTGCCTTTGTTCTTCGATTTTTCACAAATATCCAAAACTTAAAGTCTCTTCCATAGTAAAGATGAGTTTTGGTTGTTCTTCACAGCGGTATTAGTTACGTAACAGGGCAGTACTAGAAATGTTTCAAAACTTACTGTACTATGACTATTCGTCATTATTCGTCAGAGCGGTCCGGTGGACCTTTGCTCCTAGTTAAAAGTCTCGTCGGTCTGTTAGTCTTTCAAGTCTGGCTATCCAGATACCAAAAATGTTTAAGGGGAAAAGGGAAAGAAGGAAAGAAAGGAAGGAAGAAATAGAGCAAAGAAAAGAAGTAAGTCATTTGAAATAGCTTCATTGCTTTAACTACGAATACTCGAATTATTTTGTAACCCAAAAAACTAATTTTGATCGGTTTTGTATACTGAAATAATTTTGGCTGGTCTGAATTTACAATTCATTTCGATCACAGTGCGAGGCGCGGCCTGGAATGTTTGCGAACTTGATCGACTGTGTAGTCTACTGAATCACGCGACAGAGAGTTACTGTGCGATTCCGCTTGATTATAACGCCGCTGCGCCTGCTGTTTTACGTAATTCCTTAGATAAGGGATATCAAGATCTCTCTAACTTAAACCGTTCAATGGACCCAAAGAAATATTGCACTTTCTCATATCATTTTACCACAAGTTATAAATTTTCCAACCCATTTTCCCGTAAGAACCAGCTGAAGCGTGAAGTTTTATAGTGCTTTTTATAGGCCAATAAAAATATTCCTGAAAATGGGCGGTCGAGGTTTGACAGTTCCTTTCGATTGAAACGTATAATTTTCTCATTCCAAGGTGGATTGAAGAAACGGTATAGAACGAAAAACGATTTCCAATACAACAAATGCTGAACAGAATGTCTATCAAGGGAGATGAAAAATAATATATTTCGCTTACTCCACGCGCAATCTTATACTTTATATCGCCTGTAAATCTTTGACGTTAAATCACTGATATAACTTCGTATGGCAAAGCTGTCTAGGAAGCATTGTAAAAATTTCGAAATTGAGATATTATGTTTTTTGAACATCAGATGGACATCACGAAAAACCATGTCACTTATTTTTGTCGGTCTGTCCGCTAATTTCATAACCGCCTACAACTCAGATATTTATGGAATTTTTAAAAGAGGCTGCTTCTATGCCAAGAATGAAGAATCCTTGTAGTCTTTGAAAATCGGTTTCGGTGTCGGCGGAGCTAGGGACAAAACACGAAGAAAATAAAAATCGCTCGAATTTCGTTTTTTGACGTTTTAGGGGTAGCTGAACATTTTCGGAAAATTTTTTATAGGGGTTGGAATTCGAGTATTGGGGGTTGTAGGGGGTGAAGAAAGGTAAATGATTTCTTTGATCTTAGGATGTTTATACGCTCCCAGCCCCGGCAATTTTATGAACCTGTTAGCCATATTTCAGACATCATAGATTCCCAACTAGCAAAGTAGTAGTATAAGCTTTTGGTAAAAGAACCGTTCAGCCATAAAAGCTCTCTATTGTTGTTGCCTGAACACCAAAATGCTGGCTTGATGTTGTGTGGAAAGCAAATTTGCTTTCTGCAACATATTTGCTCTAAAATGATGTGTTTAAAATATTCTTATAGCATAGTTATACAACACCTTATAGGGCAAATTTTTAACTGTTGCATAAACGTTTATACAACTTTTTTCTACGGCATATTTGCAAGTTAGTCAAAATGTTTGTGTTGTGGCATCCATGGTAACGTTTATAAAACAAACCCGAGCCTTGTTGTTTTGCTGTCTAGCCAACAAATTGCTCCCAATGGAAGCCCTTATACAACTGTTGTTTAGTAACTGTTAAAGGCTGTACATATTATGCTAAATATGTTGGTAAACAACTTCACCATAACCTAACTTTCTGCTGTCATATTTTTGTTAAAATGCCATAACCAATGTTTTAAGACAAACAACGCATGCATATTGGTTGAAAAGGTTTTATCAACTGTTCAAACAGAAGATATAGATCTGGTTCAAATTCCGGGTAAATCATTCGACTCTGTCGGTATTTCATTTCAGACATTTGTCAAATTTGTCTGCAGGCAATACCAAAATATTCTAATAACCTAAAGACAACATGAACGATGACATGATTGTACAAAACCACCCGCTATATTTGGCAAACATTTATTCCTCTATTTAATATTAAATAATTATATTTCAGTTCGAAATTACAGATATAAAGTGATAAACATTAGTGTGATTGTGTCTTAATATAGGATTTGTGGAAGATTTAACGCAGATAAGTTCAGTTTTCCATCTTAAAAATCTAGACATACTTTTGATCATTGTCAAAATATGAATCAAATACGAAGCCCGTAGAAACTGGTAACTAATTTGCACGATAATCACAATAAAATTTGCTGCGCAAGTAATACAATAGCCCTATATCAAAGTGTAGAAGTTTATCATATATCTGTGTATGAAATTCACAATGGCCGATATGTAAGTAAACAAGATTACTGTAATGTGTTAGTTATTATATTCTTCACTTCGTCTATACAATACATAAGAAATAGTTTGGTTGCAATAAAGTAGAATCACGTAACAGAATAGTTGTATAGTTGACAAAAACTGAATCTTGCACTGACGTAAATATCCTATAGCGGCTGCAAGAGGCTTACAATTTTGTTGTATAACTGTTACCTGCAGCCCTTATACAACCTCTTAAATGACTGAAGTGTCCTATTAGATGTGCCCATTCCGCTTGTATAGCTGTTCTAAGAGGGTTTTTCCAATGTTCTTACAGTATACAATGCTGTTTAAGGAATACTGTATAATCATTCTTGCAACTCTAATAGGAGTGATAATTGTTAGTTGGTTTTACTCGTACGTTTGTCTTATATCCGTTCTGAAGCGCAAAAAACATAGGACTCTGCATGAAATTAAAGATAACTTGATGTCGCGCAGGTGTAGAAACGGACAACGTCGCCACATGGTCGGTGATTACCGGTAAAGCATAAAAGGACTGACAAAATGCAGGTTTCGGCACTTGTTGATAATTTGACGCAACTACTTGAAATTCTTCAAATCCGAAGGCTTCTTACTTCTAAACATGTACAACAAAGTTGGAGTCGATTGGTCAAGTTGTTTTTGAGAATTTATAATTGCTTATCCCCAAACATCTGTTTTCCGAATATCACTACCAGTTTATTGGGCAATATGCAGGGATCGTTCAAAGAGCATTTTATAGCAAAATATACGAGTTTACCTTTGCGATATGAATCACAAGCCATTCATAAAGCTGATCATTATTTGTATGCAAAAAACGGAGGGTAAGGTTTTTCCTTCTAAACAAATTCAGACAATTCCTATTGTACATGTAAGCTGTTTTAAGTAATATGCTTGTATATTCTTTTATAATACGTCAGTTGGCTATAATTTCGTGTCAGTGACATATAAATCCGAACACCCAGTTTAAATGGTTTTATTTTAATAAAATTTTGTATAAGTACTTAATGAAGCATAATAAGTAAATGATAAAAATTTCAAAATGATTGCACTTCTTTAAAGCCCTTTGACCTTTAACAATGTGTGGATGCACCCTGATGTGCTCCGCATTCTCCAACGCGCCTAGGCATGCTTCTGATCAGGTGGTCAATGTCCTCTTGTGGTATCTCATTCCAGGCAACCACCAACTCCTCTCGAAGTGCTTCTAGAGTCTGAGGAGGACGTTGCAAATTGAGCAATCTCCTACCCATCATATCCCACACGTGCTCAATTGGGGATAAGTCGGGAGCTCTTGGTGGCCATGGTAACAATGTGACATCATTATGTTGAAAGAAGTCTATTGCGACTCTTGCAACATGTGGTCGGGAATTATCTTGTTGGAAAGTTGGATCTGCCAGGGTGTCAAGGTAGGGTAAAAGATGGGGTTCTAGAACTTCGTGATTATAACGCTGCGCGTTCATGTTACCTCTGATGAAGATTAAAGGTGACCTGGAACCATAAGCTATAGCACCCCAAACCATAACTCCAACAGTGTGATGAACATGTCTTTCAACAAAAAACTGTGGATTCCTCCTTTCACCACGTCGCCTTCTAACCCTGGCACGACCATCGTGCATGCCTAAACAAAATCGAGACTCGTCACTAAAGACAATACTGTTCCATTCCTGATCCCAGAGTGACCGTTGTCTGCACCACTCAAGGCGATTACGTCGGTGTTCTCGAGTTAAAGGGAGGACCCAGTGTGGCCGGTATGAAAACAAGTCAAAACTTCTCATTCGTCGGTAAACACTTCACATGCCAATAGGTCTTCCGTGTTCTGCAAACCATTCATTTGCAATGGACCTGGTAGTGGAGAAACGGTCCCTTAAGGCCAATAATCTTAGGCGGCGATCTGCACGGTCTGTTGTTCTACGGCGGCATCCAGTGCCCCTTGCTCTTTGCGTACGGCCTTCTCGAAGCCATGCCTGACAACACCTAACCACAGTCTCTACACTTCTTTGCACTCTAACTGCAATTGCCCGAAAAGAAAGTCCAGCTTCCCGAAGTCCCACTATACGGCCCCTATCAAACTCACTAAGTTGACGAAATCGTACAGGTCTCCGTACTCTAGGCATCGTAACCGATCATAAAGGATGTCAAGAACCAAAATCCGCCAACGTTGATTCTTTACTGCGGCTGAAATATTCATTTTTAGAGCGTTAGTGAATTAAAAAAAAGCAGTATAAAAACCGGAATGTCCAACTGATAAGGCTGAACATTTTTTCACTTGTTATTTACAGTAAGATAAATACATTCACCAACTTTTATTAAAATAAAACCATTTAAACTGGGTGTTCGCATTTATATGTCACTTAGTATATTTTTTGGAAAATATATCATAAATGTCAGCTTACCATGCCAGTATACCGTAGGTTGACTGTGGCTCGATCAAAGTATGGTAAAAAGGTATAGAAATATTTTTCTTTTAAAATGTTTTTGATGTTTTTAGTGTTATACGAGAAGTATCTAACTTTTTTAAATATATGAAATCTGAACGCATGTGTGGATCCAAGAATATTCCAAGGTGTTTTATATGTGATCCTACGTTCATATCTAATTTCTGTTTATTCACGATGTTTGTAAAATTTGGTGAAAATGTGTTTTATAGTAATTAATAATAACAATAATAATAATAATAATAATATTATAGTTATTGCCCAACAGATACATCCATTTAAAGGACAACGTAATTGAATACCATTTGACGTTACAGAATTTTTAACTACAATCATAGCTCGCCCAGTTTCTGAAAAAGAATGAAACAAAAAAATGAATAGCTGCACCTACTCACCTACATGTCTTAAATGTTATAAATTGAATAATAGTAGTCGCTGAGTGCAGCTAATATATCTTTGACTTTATCATGATGAATGTCACAACTATCAGCTATGGTGTTAAAGCTGGAGCACGTAAAGTACACGGGTGACTTAATCATAACATTAGAATTTTGTTTTTGAGTAAAAACCGAGAAATCTTAGGGAAATGCGGGACGGTACATGAAAATCAATTTTAGCTAATAAAGCTGAAGGGCCAACATCACTGTGTACGAGTTGGTAAAGGCATTTTAAACTATTAAAGACTCTTCTCAGCTCAAGAGGATGTATTTCAAATCTGAGCAACATCGCTGATTGGGGAGTCCCACGATTGGGATAAACACCATCTAATTTGAAAGTCAAGTATTTAAGAAATCTCCTCTGAACACTTTCAATTTCATCAGTATAGATTTGGTAATATGGATGTTATACACTAGATGCATATTCCAGCTTAGAACGCACCAAGGTGCAGTATAAAGCCTTCAGTGCCGTTTCACTACCAAACTATTTACAATTTCTTATCAAAAAACCGAGACTTTTTATAGCGGATGATACTATTGTACTAATATAACCTGTAAATTCTAATTTAACATCAAACGACAGACCTAGATCCCTTTCTTCTGAACAACGCATCAAACTGACACCTTCCAGTGTGTAATCAAAAACTATTGGTTTCGTTTTCTTGGTAAAAGAGCAGGTTTTGAATTTGCTAACATTTAAAAATAATTTATTAGCTGAACACCATTCAAATATATGATTCAGGTCAGCTTGCAAGATTAGACATTGATCAATGCTGTTATCTGAGCATATATTTTTAAATCATCGGCAAACAACAGAGAAGGACAGGTTAAGCAGTTAGGGAGGTCATTGATAAAATAAAGAAAGAGAAGAGGGCCTGAATTTGATCCCTGCGGTACATGCTCAAAGTTCTGTTATTAAACCACTGGATGGTTTTGCCTAAATCATTACCTACTATACTCACAATGCCGAGTTAAAGCGATTTCAGGTAGTTTATTAAGTGTGACTACCAATACTTTGATAATATGGTAGTAGATTTTGAAATGATGCATTGTACCACTGTAATCTTTCAGTGCATCACGAAACTCGGTTTCAGTTACCACCCCTAAATGAGAAATTTTACATTTTTGCAACATGATGTGCAAAGCTGTGACCCGATTAACTAATGATTGTGGGGAGACTGCATAGATCGACACTCGATAGTGTGGGGGTGTTTCCCGTGAATCCCGCGTACGACAGGTAATGCAGTGGCTTGAACATCCGCGTGCCTCGACGCCGAAGCGGAAACGAGATAACGGGAGAGAGGAAGCGCCGCCTTGATTGCATTCCGTGCAAGTTAATCCTGAACTATAAAGTTCGTCCAGATGATGCGTTGTGGCAGCATCCCACCCGCTAGTCTTGCTTTCTCTTTTAAACAATAAGGTGCTTGGTCTAATGAGGTGAGATGACATGACATGACGGAGGAAGCGCTGCCTTGATTGCATTCTTCGAAGGTTATGCCTGAACGATAAAGTTCACCTACAGGATGCTTGAAGTAAGCAATGCCGCAACATCTTATCAGCTAGTGTCTGCTATCTATTTAACAGTAAAGTGTTTGGTGCAATGAAATAAGATAACACGTCTTAATTGCATTCTGTGTAGGTTATTCCCAAACGATGGACATCACCTATAGGATGCGTGAAACATGCGAGGCGGCAACATCCCACCAGCTAGTTTTTGCTACCTTCTTTGAACAATAAGTTGCTTGCTGTGATGATGTGAAAGATCATGACGGAGAAAATGACTCCTTGATTGCATTGTATTTTGTTCAGCTTATAGCCAAACGATAAACTTCACCTACAGGGTACCTAAAGTATGCAACGTGGCAACAGCTAGCTTTTGTTATCTTCATTAATCAGTAGAGTGTTTTGTGTAATCGGGTGATCTAACATGTCGGATGAGGCGTTACTTTTATTGCATTCCTTACAGGTTTTGCCTGAGCGATAAAGTTCACCTACAGGATACGTGAATTATGCCACGTCGTAACATCCTACTAGCTAGTCTCTTCTATTTTTTTAAACAACAAAGTTATTGGTACAAAGCAACGACATAACATGGTGCGTTACCTTTACTGCATTCTGTGCAGGTTATACTCAAAGGATGAAGTTCACCTATAGGATGCGTCATGGCAACTTCCCTCAGGTAGTTCTTGCTACCTTCTTCAAAACTATAAGGAACTTGGTGCAGTGAAATGAGATAACATGATACGCTGCCTTCATTGCATTCTGTGCAGGTTATACCCAAACGATAAACTTCACCTACAGGGTACCTAAAGTATGCAACGTGGCAACAGCTAGCTTTTGCTATCTTCATTAACTAGTAGGATGTTTTGTGCAATCAGGTGATGTAACATTTTGGATGAAGCGTTACTTGGATTGCATTCCTTGCAGGTTTTGCCTAAGCGGTAAAGTTCACCTACAGGATACGTGAATTATGCAACGTCGTAACATCTTACTAGCTAGTTTCCTCTATTTTTTCAAATACCAAGGTTATTGGTACAATGCAACGATATAACATGGTGCGTTACCTTTACTGCATTCTGTGCAGGTTGTACTCAAACGATGAAGTTCACCTATAGGATGCGTCATGGCAACATCCCTCAGGTAGTTCTTGCTACCTTCTTGAAAACTATTAGGAACTCGGTACAGTGAGATGAGATAACATGATACGCTGCCTTCATTGGATTCTGTGCAGGTTATACCCAAACGATAAACTTCACCTATATGGTACCTAAAGCATGCAATGTGGCAACAGCTAGCTTTTGCTATCTTCATTAATTAGTAGGGTGTTTTGTGTAATCGGGTGATGTGACATGTCGTATGAAGCGTTACCTTGATTGCGTTTCTTGCAGGTTTTGCCTAAGCGATAAAGTTCACCTACAGGATACGTGACTTATGCAACGTCGTAACATCTTACTGGCTAGTTTCTTCTATTTTTTTAAACACCAAGGTTCCTGGTACAATGCAACGACATAACGTGGTGCGTTACCTTTACTGCATTCTGTGCAAGTTATACTCCAACGATGGAGTTCACCTATAGGATGCCTGAAAGATGCGTCGTGGCAACATCCCTCAGCTAGTTCTTGCTGCCTCCTTCAAAACTATAAGGAACTTGGTGCAGTGAAATGAGATAACACGATACGCTGCCTTCATTGCATTCTGTGCAGGTTATACCCAAACGATAAAGTTCACCTACAGGGTACCTAAAGCATGCAACGTGGCAACAGCTAGCTTTTGTTATCTTCATTAATTAGTAGAGTGTTTTTTGTAATCGGGTGATGTGACATGTCGTATGAAGCGTTACCTTGATTGCATTTCTTGCAGGTTTTGCCTAAGCGATAAAGTTCACCTACAGGATACGTAGCTAACATTTAACTAGCTAGCTTCTTCTATTTTTTTTAAACACCAAGGTTCCTGGTACAATACAACGACATAACATGGTGCGTTACCTTTACTGCATTCTGTGCAGGTTATACTCAAACGATGAAGTTCACCTATAGGATGCGTCATGGCAACATCCCTCGGCTAGTTTTTGCTACCTTCTTTGAACAATAAGGTGCTTGCTGTGATGCTGTGAAAGATTATGACGGAGAAAGTGCTACCTTGATTGCATTGCATTTTGTTCAGGTTATAGCCAAACGATAAAGTGCACCTACAGGGTACCTAAAGCATGCAACGTGGCAACAGCTAGCTTTTGCTATCTTCATTAATTAGTAGGGTGTTTTGTGTAATCGGGTGATGTAACATTTTGGATGAAGCGTTACTTTGATTGCATTTCTTGCAGGTTTTGCCTAAGCGATAAAGTGCACCTACAGGATACGTGAATTATGCAACGTCGTAACATCTTACTAGCTAGTTTCTTCTATTTTTTCAAACACCAAGGTTATTGGTACAATGCAACGACATAACATTGTGCGTTACCTTTACTGCATTCTGTGCAGGTTATACTCAAACGATGAAGTTCACCTATAGGATGCGTCATGGCAACATCCCTCAGGTAGTTCTTGCTACCTTCTTCAAAACTATTAGGAACTCGGTGCAGTGAGATGAGATAACATGATACGCTGCCTTCATTGGATTCTGTGCAGGTTATACCCAAACGATAAACTTCACCTACATGGTACCTAAAGCATGCAATGTGGCAACAGCTAGCTTTTGCTATCTTCATTAGTTAGTAGGGTGTTTTGTGTAATCGGGTGATGTGACATGTCGTATGAAGCGTTACCTTGATTGCATTTCTTGCAGGTTTTGCCTAAGCGATAAAGTTCACCTACAGGATACGTGACTTATGCAACGTCGTAACATCTTACTGGCTAGTTTCTTCTATTTTTTTAAACACCAAGGTTCCTGGTACAATGCAACGACATAACGTGGTGCGTCACCTTTACTGCATTCTGTGCAAGTTATACTCCAACGATGGAGTTCACCTATAGGATGCCTGAAAGATGCGTCGTGGCAACATCCCTCAGCTAGTTCTTGCTGCCTCCTTCAAAACTATAAGGAACTTGGTGCAGTGAAATGAGATAACACGATACGCTGCCTTCATTGCATTCTGTGCAGGTTATACCCAAACGATAAAGTTCACCTACAGCGTACCTAAAGCATGCAACGTGGCAACAGCTAGCTTTTGTTACCTTCATTAATTAGTAGAGTGGTTTGTGTAATCGGGTGATGTGACATGTCGTATGAAGCGTTACCTTGATTGCATTTCTTGCAGGTTTTGCCTAAGCGATAAAGTTCACCTACAGGATACGTAGGTAACATTTAACTAGCTAGCTTCTTCTATTTTTTTTAAACACCAAGGTTCCTGGTACAATACAACGACATAACATGGTGCGTTACTTTTACTGCATTCTGTGCAGGTTATACTCAAACGATGAAGTTCACCTATAGGATGCGTCATGGCAACATCCCTCAGCTAGTTTTTGCTACCTTCTTTGAACAATAAGGTGCTTGCTGTGATGCTGTGAAAGATCATGACGGAGAAAGTGCTACCTTGATTGCATTGCATTTTGTTCAGGTTATAGCCAAACGATAAAGTGCACCTACAGGGTACCTAAAGCATGCAACGTGGCAACAGCTAGCTTTTGCTATCTTCATTAGTCAGTAGGGTGTTTTGTGTAATGGGGTGATGTGACATGTCATATGAAGCATTACCTTGATTGAATTTCTTGCAGGTTTTGCCTAAGCGGTAAAGTTCACCTACAGGATACGTGAATTATGCAACGTCCTAACATCTTACTAGCTATGTCTTCTATTCTTTTAAACAACAAAGTTATTGGTACAATGCAACGACATAACATGGTGCGTTACCTTTACTGCATCATGTGCAGGTTATACTCAAACGATGAAGTTCACCTATAGGATGCCTAAAGGATGCGTCGTGGTAACATCGATCAGCTAGTTGTTCCTACCTTCTTCAAAACTATAAGGAACTCGGTGCAGTGAAATGAGATAACATAATACGCTGCCTTCATAGCATTCTGTGCAGGTTATACCCAACCGATAAAGTTCACCTACAGGGTACCTAAAGCATGCAACGTGGCAACAGCTAGCTTTTGCTATCTTCATTAGTCAGTAGGGTGTTTTGTGTAATCGGGTGATATGACATGTCGTATGAAGCGTTACCTTGATTGCATTTCTTGCAGGTTTTGCCTAAGCGGTAAAGTTCACCTACAGGATACGTGAATTATGCAACGTCCTAACATCTTACTAGCTATGTCTTCTATTTTTTTAAACAACAAAGTTATTGGTACAATGCAACGACATAACATGGTGCGTTACCTTTACTGCATCATGTGCAGGTTATACTCAAACGATGAAGTTCACCTATAGGATGCCTAAAGGATGCGTCGTGGTAACATCGATCAGCTAGTTGTTCCTACCTTCTTCAAAACTATAAGGAACTCGGTGCAGTGAAATGAGATAACATAATACGCTGCCTTCATAGCATTCTGTGCAGGTTATACCCAACCGATAAAGTTCACCTACAGGGTACCTAAAGCATGCAACGTGGCAACAGCTAACTTTTGCTACCTTCACTAATTAGTAGGGTGTTTTGTGTAATCAGGTGATGTGACATGTCGTGTGAAGCGTTACCTTGATTGCATTTCTTGCAGGTTCTGCCTAAGCAATAAAGTTCACCTACAGGATACGTGAATTATGCAACGTCGTAACATCTTACTAGCTAGTCTCTTCTATTTTTTTAAACACCAAAGTTATTGGTACAATGCAACGACGTAACATGGTGCGTTACCTTTACTGCATTCTGTGCAGGTTATACTCAAACGATGAAGTTCACCTATAGGATGCGTCATGGCAACATCCCTCAGGTAGTTCTTGCTACCTTCTTCAAAACTATAAGGAACTTGGTGCAGTGAAATGAGATAACATGATACGCTGCCTTCATTGCATTCTGTGCAGGTTATACCCAAACGATAAAGTTCACCTAGAGGATACCTAAAGTATGCGACGTTGCAACATCCCGCTAGCTAGCTTTTGCTATCTTCGTTAAACAGTAGGGCTATTGGTATAATGAAGTGAGACAACATAACGGAGGAAGCGGTGCCTTGATTGCAGGTTAGGCGTAAGCGATAAGATTCACCTGCATGATGCAAGAAGCATCCGACGTGGCAACATCCCGACAGCTAGTTTGGTTAGTGCATTTTTGACTGAGGTATTCAGGTTGAGATCAGTCGACTTTCTTGAGGAATTTTGCTCTTTTTGGAGATAAAACAGGCTTGAGTATTTGAGATAAAATCCATATAAAAAGCTTTATTCTATTCTACGTTGAAAGTACGCTAAAATTAGTAGAGTTTGACATTTAAAATATGGTGTATAAGGAGTTTTAACTCATCATACCGTTATTTGGACAATGTTCGCGTTCCGTCCTTATTCTGTCTCATCAGTCGCGTAAAAGCCACCTTTGCGTTATAGACTTATTTTGCATTGAAATGAAAATAGGTTGATATGCTGTAATTGCAACATGTGTTATTATTATGCTGCAAATTTGATCAGGAAGTGATAAAGTTGGTGTTTTCTACTATATATTATCAAAATATTCATTGTTAATATTTTAAACCTGTAACGCCCTGCTACATTTTTATTTGTCTTCGATAAGAAAAAAACTAAGATTTCAATAGTTGGGCCAACTGAAGTGGGAAGGAGCTCGTATCTTCGCAATACGACACTTTAGTAACTGTGTTAATTGAAACTTTGTTTGTCCTTGGATGCACTTTTTACTCTAGAAGTATGTAGATATGTTAAAATGTGGTCATTGCTTTCATTTTCCCTGTGAACTAGACGACTACTGAAGGTCATCATAATATCAAGTTATGTTGTTTCAGGAGGTGACAAGTTGGAAACCACGACGAATCTTCAATCACCTGTAAATGGCGATCATACCTGTCAAGGACTTCTCACAAAGCTGCAAGATGGTTCTTCCACCTGGTCTCATTGTACAAAGGTTGGTGACCCTGAAAGACATATCGAAATCGTGTCGAGAGAGAACAAAATAGTACTTAAGGTAAGGACCTTGATGTAATAACAGTATAAATTTATTTATTTCAAACATCATCCAATAGATAAAATTAATTTGCATCGTGAGGCAATGAACGTACAATAAATCCACAACGTATTGATAATTTATGAAATGTTATCATACGTAGAGAGGAAAATGCGCAAGACAAAGTGAATTAATAAATCAAATGAAACTTAACCCATTTGGTCCCAGTGGTGCGCTTACGCACCGCCAATTTTATGATTTTTTTCCCGGATAGTTCCTTGTTCTAACTGCTTAATACGTGTAGTTTGAGATAATCTGTTGATACTGTATCCAAATTTAATTTGTTTTTGACCTTGACAGCAAAGGGAAAAAAATGGCGGTTGTTTTTGACACGAATATTATATTTGGTTCCGTAAAACATGTCTAAAATTCAATGAATTATGGTTTAGACTCATTTTTTCCTATAATTACCTGTAAATAGTGGAAAAGAAACTTATGTGGTCTGTATGTTGTTTGTCAAAAGTTTGGCTTCGATCTTATAATTGAAGTTATACAAGAGGAAACTTTGCTGGTGCGTTTGTGCACCATTGGTTTTATCAGTTAAGTATTTTCCTGTTCAGACAAGTTAGCGCGAGAACTTGACGTACGCAGTACGCATTTGCAGGTGTTTACGTTAGTTGCGTTTTAGTTGTGTTTAGTGCATACCATCGAGATATGTGCATACATCCATCTTAAGAATGTCATTTCGAAGATTTCTGACTCAAAGTGAATTGGCAGCTGCCGTTGAAGAAGCTGGACAAGAACTGTACAACTACAGAAAAGGTTTGTGTGCGAAAACTCCTAACCTAACCTCATTTGCATCCCTTTTATTTTTGCGTAGGTGCTCTTGATGCTGTTTACATACCTCCAGATGTAGACAATGTAACTGACGAGGAGGATGTAGAAGATGAGCTACTACCCGAAATTGATGTACCAGGTCCTTCAGACATTGCTGGTACACTTGAACTCCACGCATTTATGAATGAAGATGATGCTGCTGAAATCCCAAACAAAGAGGAAGCCATTTTCTTTTGACGATGATGGATTCGATACTTCCGATGATGAGTTTTTGGCATCAAAAAAATTGCGACTGGTTCCTCCCCCCGTGCCAGTCACATCCACAACTTTTGCTGTGCCGCTCCTCCAGCCAAAGTGGGAAAAGGGTCCACTGGAGTACACTCATTCATCCATCAGCAACGAAGACATTGATATGGAGCATTTAAAGAATGTATTGGTTGGAAAAACGCCATTAGAGATGTTTTTTCTTTTCTTTGATGATGATTTGATAAATTTGATTTTAGATTTTTCTGTGAAACAACAGACATGGATTTTGTTTGTCCAAAGGAGAACTTCTGAACTTCCTAGGCATTATGCTGTTTTCTGGGTATCACACCTTGCCGCAAGTTCCGCTCTATTGGTCAAACGAGGAGTACAAGGGGATAGACATAGTGAAAAAGTGCATGAGTCGGAATAGATTCCAAGCCATAAAGCGAAACATACATTTATCTGATAATAGTAATTTAGATAAAGATGATAAATTTTCTAAGCTTCGTCCATATTTGGACGCTGTAAATAAAAAAAATATGCAGTGGGGCGTATTTGCACACAATTTATCAATTGACGAACAGATGGTTCCTTATTTCGGTAGGCATTCTTGCAAAATGTTTATAAAAGGCAAGCCAGTTCGATTTGGATTCAAGCAGTGGTGTTTATGTTCGTCAGATGGATATTTATTCTGTTCTATTCCATATGCAGGAGCAATCGCTAACAAAGAAAGGACGTCATTGGGACTTGGTGGTGAAATCGTCAACAATTTACTTGCCAACGTGGATTATCCTGCTAGACACAATATTTTCTTTGACAACTTCTTTTCTTCATATCAACTCCTAGTTGACCTGAAGAACAAAGGTTTTTATGCCACAGGAACTATAAGAAGTAATCGAACAGGACACTGTCCGCTAGTTGAACCAAAAATCATGTCCAAGCGAGAACGAGGAGCGTATGATTGCTCGTATGACAAAAATAACAAAATTTCAATGGTTCGTTGGAATGATAATGCTATAGTTACCATTTGTAGCAATGTATACAATGTTGAGCCTATAAACCAAGTCCGCCGATACCACACTAAAGAAAAAAGAGAAATTCATGTACAGCAACCAAACGTCATTGCTAGGTACAATCGCTGTATGGGAGGTGTCGATCTTCACGATAATGGCATTGCAAACTACAGAATTAGAGTCATGGGAAAGAAATGGTGGTGGCCCATATTTTGTAATTCAATCGACAGTATCATCGTTAATTGCTGGAAACTTTATAATTCCGTAAATCAGAACAAAATTTCCCAATTGGATTTCAAACCCTACGTAGCCCTTCGTCTTATGAAGACAGACAGGCGTCATATTCCTCGAAATTTGCAACCAGTTGTTCAGGTTCGGTTTGATGACTGTGGCCATACTGTAACTCGTCACCCGAATAAGGCACGAAGACGTTGCAGAGAATGTCATAGTCACACAGTGCACATGTGCAAAAGGTGTAAAGTACATTTACACGTATCCTGCTTCGAAAAATATCATCAGAAATGAATATATTTCTGTCGGCTAACATCCCAATGGTGCGTGAACGCAACACCAAAAAAACATGGACGTTCTATGTACTGGATAATTTTCAACTATGTCCATTATAAAATATAATGATTCCACTAAGAATCTCCAATTTTTGAAGGGATTGAAGTACTATATAATATATTTGCACTATTAAAAGTTTGTCTTTGGTACCAACGGTGCACAATCGAACCGCGCATTTTTTGGATGATCAGTATGCAAAAAAAAAATTGAAGAACTGTAAACGTTTCATTTGCATGTACTAATAAAGTGTATTAAAAAAAACAGTGACTTTTACTAGTTTTGTATCATTGGTATGATATGGGTTAACGACAACTTCCATTCTAAAAAATGCTACGTAGATAAAAATATATCTATATTCTTTCAGTTGCATGATTAGCATAAAGCATATAGTGCGGGATATTTAAGAGTAACAGTACACGGTATGTTTAAGTCAAATGCAATATAGTGACGAAAATTTTATCTGGGAATGCAGAAATTGAGGAGAAGTCCACATCTGTGTTACAAACTGGAAACGTCCGTGAGCTATCGTATCGGAAACCAGTTGGTTGGTAAACGCCATTTCTTATAATGTGAAATTAATTGTACTATTGTGCTTCATGGAAAAAAATCCAATATTTTTTGTTCGAAATCTCCAATGTATCACCAATCAGAAACTAGCTTTTGCTTTTTAAGCAGCTGTACTGAGAAAAAAATCTTAGCTATCTTGACACCTGACACTTACACTTCGGTCGGCAGTAGCTTATTTGATCGATGCATAGACTCATATTCGTAAAAATTTACTCAAAATAATATAATAATATTTCTATCTCACTACAACTCGTGTCTAAGCCTCTGCGGAAAGGTCTATTTTTAGAAGTCGAGAAGGAGTGTAGGCCTGAATAATTTGGTAAACATAGATTCACTATAGCAGACAAATTTATTGGTTCATGCTTTATTATGTTTGATGAATATAACGGCGTTATTATATCCCTATATCCTATCACAGAAAGCGGCAACGCTACATACAGTTAATTGTATTTGCAAACATAATATTCGCTGCTCAAACAAAGAATTCGGTACGGCAAACAGAAGGAAGACTAATTAACGAGAAAGAATGAAAATATCAGTAGCTTTTCCATTTACTACTATAAAAAATGAGTGAAATGCTGTTCGTTATATCACGCTCGACTTGGTGAAGGACAGACGAGCAGGAGAAACTCAAAAAATGTTCTATGTTTACGCTAATCTAAAACGAAGTGTAGGTTATCGGTTTTTTTTAACAAAAGGAATGAGAAAAACATTGAATTGGAAAATTCCATGGTAATTTTACGATACGCATCTGTTTTCGTAAAGTTCTTAATTGTCCTTTTTCGTGGATCCCTTCCGCTCCCTGGCAATTTCCCAGGATGGAGGCAACAGCTGACAACCCAAAATGAAATAAAACAATGAGCCCATAGAAATTAGATATTCAATCAAAATTGTGAGAAAGGTTCGTTAACCAATTTAATTATTTAAATGGCATGTTTTGCATATGTTCAAAGCGACGTCCTAAAGCCCTTTATTCTAATAAACGATCCAACTAATTTTGTCTCCTGAGGCTTCCTAAGACTCTGATTTACTGTGGTATACTAGCGATTTGGCTTTCTGGCACACAGTAATTGATAGGCATTACCTTGCCGGCCAATGTTCTTAGGCCTATGATGAGTAAGGATATGCGACGATTAGTAGAAGATCCAAATTAGAAACGGCCTTATCCCATTTTTTCCACGTCCAAAAAATTATCCGTAATGACTATTTATACCCAATAATTCCTCTTGTTTTAGGAATTGCCCCATAATTCCTTTTAATGCACTATAAGTCCCCGATACTTCCCAAAATCCGCCTAGATTCGTACTAGGAAATTGTATATAGAACTTCATATGGCATTTTGTACTCTCTATCTCCTTTGTAAAAACTTCTATGCCATATTAAAACACGCACGAATATCGTCCTTTCCATTTGCGCTAGTTTTGGCATGCCCAGGTATTTGCTGACCTACAGGAGCGCGACGATTTGTAGATGCGCACTGATGCTCATTTTCACATGGAACATAACAGAATTTAGATACGATTAGGAACATAGTTGAAGCAAAATGTTTATAACGGTTGATAAACTACATTGGCAGAATGCTCAATTAATGAATGATCCTACTAGCAGCTGTAACTCAATATCACTGTATGTAAGCGGGCATCCGCGGTGGCACATTTTTTGTTTGAGGGCGTTTTTGTTTCTTTTCACGTTTCACTAATGCCTTTTTCTTTCTTGCTTGAAACAACTAGAATTGATATCATTCTTTTACCCTTTCAAGTGCTTCGTCTGCTATACAAAATCTATACAGGTTGGTGTGAACTTTAGCCTCTTGCAATGTCATTCCTGCCAATCCCTCGTGATTCCCAGAAATTCCTGCTGCGTGAACAACAAATTTCCACAGCCAACGACCCTTCTTAAATACCGTACTATCACAAAGCATTGCTTACAGGTTACCGTTCGCTCCGCCCCTACCGCTCCAAGCCCCTCTCTCAGCATGCGAATGTCCTATCGCGCAGAACCAATCGAGCGCGTCGTGGGCGTGTGCGAGTTCGGGTGGGCGGCGCTACGGCAGTTCTGCGTCACGGCGATAGAGGGCGTGCGCTTGTCATGGCAACAGGCGGAGATGGAGTGCGCGCGCAGAGGCGGGCACCTTGCGAGTATACGCAGCGAGCAGGACCAGAGGCTGTTGGACAATTTGCTGATCAACAGGTGAGGCGATACTTTCAATGAAGTTTTTCAATTTTATTTAGCAATTCTTGCATATGCGAGCAAAGGCAATACCAAGGTTTATAACTAGCAAGAGCTAGATGACATATGTGTTTCTGCTGTGACAATGGCAATGTATGCCACTAAATCGATGTTCACAGTATTTTGGGCAGTGATTATACACACAGTGTAATTCGGTAGAATATCTCCCATTACAACGGCTTTTAGAGTTCGATGGCAAGTGCACATTTCATTAATTGTAACTATAGATACGGACCTATAGGGAATTTTTTGATTATTACTGGGCAATGTTCTGTGAAAATTTCCCTTTGTCCCGATTACGGGAAATTTTCGCTGTAATTTTGCGATATTTCCACTTCTCTTATGCCATTTTTTATACACGAGGGAAATATTCTCCAAATTTTTTTTTCTGTATATTTTTCTTGTTGGAAACGCCTGACGCGAAAATGGAACAGGTGCAATCTAGAAATTTTTGCAGGAGAAAAAGGAGTATGAGAATCAAGGAGGCCGTAAAGGCGCACTACAATGTAGGATTTTCATAGTATTTTCTCTACTCCAGAAAAGCTGGGGCTTATGTTTTCTTTTTGAATTTCAGGAAGAATTTATAAAATAACCCGAAAATAGGGTAACATCGAACAGTAGAGATCTAGAAACACCATGAATAACAAGAAAAGCTATGAAAATCAAGGAGGACATAAGGGCGTCCTAAAGTTGTAGAAACGACTGACAATACGACACTAAAATAGGCAAAATTAAAACATGGATAGGCCAATATTTGGATGTAGTTTTTAATAATAAGCAATAGGCGGTGGTAGGTGTTATGAGTCAGTCGCCGTGAGGTGCGCGGCTTCGAATCCCATCCCAAAAGAACTTTTCTCTTAGCTATTCGACCAGGCGCTTGGTGGAATTGAGTATTCAAAATGTGAGGACCGTACTTTATGAACATGTATTGAGAAGAGGTCAAGAAATAATAGTCTTTTGTTCAATTTCCCTTATCGCTTTCCTTCTTAAATCATTACAACGAAAAGTGTTCTTCAGTCCAAAATTTTGTTTCTGATTTTGATGGTTATTCGATATTTTTTCTTTCAAGATCTAAATATTGTACTAAGCCCAAAAGAAGCTCTATGCACTAGTTTCCCAGTTGTCAATGCCTCATGCAAGGTTTAAATTGTGTGAGTTTGAATTCCAATTGTTTTATGACGTTTTTGCAATCGTTTGAAACAATCCACAAGAAATGTAAATTAACACAACACCTATGTTACATATCACTTCTATGATTCTCTCTGTACGAAAGACTAACATAAAAAACGTAACACATTCGTCAGAGTTAAAATTTATTGCAATCAAGTGCGTTGTTAAGCTTGCAACTATGTTATTTACTACCCAGCCGTAAAAAACGACTGGTAACATTGTACCTAGTATCGTATAGTGACATTGTGAGTACTCTAGACGCTATTTGTGGAATACCTGCAACATTATACAGTGGTTTTTGAAAACTCATTTCATTAATGCATGAAAACCATATTTTAGCGTGAAAGTGGCAGTTGAAAACTTCAAGATGGTGGCTGGGCGCCATTTTGGAACCCTTTCTTAGATGAAAAGAGGGATCGTATGAAGATTCATGTTGGAGCTCCTTATACTTTATAACCCCATGAAAAATTACCATCTCTCAATATGGCATCTGTCAAAGTTGAGTGTTTTTGTATGCACCAGTAATTAAGGATGCCGGCTGTATCTCTGCAATTGCTTAAGCTAGAGCCATCCGTAAAAAAATTCGATGACAAAAGTAGCCAAGGAAAATTGCTAGAAATTATTTTCAGCTTCCTAAAATTCCCGCTAGAGTTCGAGTTTTCAATTTCAAAACGCCATTATTTAGCAAAAATGCGTAATTAACGTGCCGATTCGATAACTCCATTATGTTGATTCGTTAGTTTTCGAACTTCTTTCTCATTGTCATTTTTCCATATTGTGTTTCGCTTAAAGAGGGCGTCATTTTCTATTAAGCCAGGAAAATTGGCTACAAGCACGTGTTGGCCATAGAAGTAGTTAGATGGAAACAGTAATCAAAACTGAATATCTACTCGATAGTAAACATCTGTAAATTTATGTACTTCTTCTAATAATCTATTAAGCAGAATTTTGTAGAGCATGGAAAGATGTCAATAATGTAGTTTTGCTTTGAGCTTAAAGGCGTATGTACTACGAAGCAATTTCTTAAAAGTTCTTGCGCATATTCAATTTCACCCAAAATTGGTGTCTCGTGAATTGGAAACATAGACCATAGACTTTTGTATAGACTGATTTTGATTTTCCTACATCAATTAGGGCTCCGCTACACCTTAGGACTTTTTCACTAACACAATCAAAGTCAACGGTCCAAATTGCCCAAGCGTACCTTTTCTGTAACAACTAGAAACAAATATGTAAATTTTCCCACTGTTCTGTTTGTACTATTTCGACTGAGCTATTATTGTAAGTCGTCTATCGCGAATATATGATTCCCTCCTATGCTTGTAATAATTGTTGTTGGGTAAAGTTTGGTTGCCGAGAATTAATTTCGGTTTCCGTAGAAACTAGTAGAAACTATGCACGATGCACGTAGGCATTTGACAATAATACAGCAATGTCAGTATATTATCTTTGGGGACATGACAGACACCAATATTCGGACAGGAAATCGGTAATTCTTTCCTACAATCTTGAGGACAGAATTTTCTTTTGGTGGTATCATTTGATTATTGCTTCCTTATGATAAGTTCAAATTAATCTTTTAGAAAAGTCGTAGACATAATACTGAATAAGAATAATTTCTTAAAAATTCGTTTGTAGCACAGATCACAGAAATGATACCAAAAGTGCCTCGAAGTTATTGGAAACACGAAGTTCCCAAGTTGTTTATAGGAGTTGCTTTTCCACATACAGGAACATACACACTTTAACGGCCTAAAACAATTAAGCCTAATGACTTTGCAATATAATGGGTCATGTTGAATATTTTTTTACACATAATATATTCAAATTCCGAAGAATGATCAGATTTGCAGTCACTCAAAGCTCAAACTAAAATAATGGCGATGAAACCAGTTTATTCCTTCACTAGACAACCAACATTGTTCCCTTTAGATGTCACAGTCCTATTTCTAGCATTTGAGATCCATAAACATGCATACGCACTTCTAGGTGGGTTTTCGCGTTTTCGGAGGACTTTGGCATCTTTGGGACGATGTACGAGGGCGGTGGTGTCTGGTACATTCAAAAATGGCATGCTCGCTTGTCGCTCTAGGACGTTCGACGTCCTTTTGGGATCCTTGGCTTATCTGGCTTTGTGTGGTGCCATCTTAAAATTACAATGATGGCTTCTCACCATCTCAGCGTGTTACAGGACCTTTTATACCTCCAGCAATACACTGTATACGAATGTCAACATAAAAGGAAGAAACAAACGAAATGTCACCTGGAAGACAGATGAATGAACCTAGTTTGATTTCTACTGCCCTTGACCCTTCGTATTCAGCACTTGATATTTTTCATGGGTCGTGGAAGGATGGTACTTTGCATCTCGAAACATTTATTTTTCACTGAAGGTTCTATATATGTTTGAATCCAGATACATTTTGTTAATATCATCAAGAAATCCATCTCCGAATTATTTACTGTCTTGGTTTACCCAAGAAAACGGATTTTGATCATAGTTGCAGGTATACTTGGACTAGAAAAGGTTTGAATACAAATCTCCAACATGTAGCTATATAAGTAATGGAGACAAAAATGAGGCATGCTGCTTGTGACCCAACATGTGCCGCAAATTGTAAGAAATGCCATAGGCAACGAATCTTTCGATAAGGCAATACGACAATTCCTATAGAACAGATATCTGAATGAGAGTTGTTACTCTATTCCACCGATACTGATCCTTCTCTCGAGAATATATCGTACTCGCCTGGTATCCCCCTGAGAGCGTGAATCCGGGTGCATGCTCATATAAATTTCAGTTAATCCTGGAGTGGAACTCGGGCATGCAGCGAATTTAAATGGTGTCGCAAGCAGTAAACACGGAGCCAAACGTACAAGGATGCGAGCTCTGCTGTTGGCTCGAGACGTGCTCTACCTGGATGAGCCTTTAATAAGTCAAAAGCGATCAGCTGCTTGAGAACATAAGGTATACATGCAAATACCGAGGATGTTTCAAGAGTATGACTGCTATTCCACACATTATTTAGTTTGTCTACCAGCCAAAGTCCCTCTTGTTAACGCACAGTCACAAGTACTGAACAGTTTAGTTTGGTTTATTTCAAAGACAAGTAGACCTCATCTACTACACAGACAGAATCGTCAGCCATCTCGCGGTCACATGGCGACTGGGCTATTAAACGTGAACTGAACTCTTTATACTTCCAACACCACCTGATATGCACTCTTCGCAGTGGTGGATTTTGGCGATAGATGGCGGTTTGGGCTGTCACGATACTTCATTACGTAAAAGCTAACAACAAATAAGCGTCCGACACGAACTGGTCTAAATTGACGTATTTTGATGCTAGGCTGCAAGCTTGTAGAGTTTGCTATTTAGTATCAAAATGCGTAATGTTTAACTAGTTTTTAGAATATAATATCAGTACTCGATGTAACCAAAACTTCGCGGACGGTTCTGGAATACTACCGGTTGACAAAAAATCTATTTATGACCATCCTTGCGTTAGCGATTCACTCATAGATGACTCAACATTTTGCTCGTTTTTCGCTATGCAATTACCGAGGCGGTGTTGCCGAAATGACATAAAATGTTTAAAAACCGCTACATTTTTTGAGCCTTTCAGGAGCTGAACTTCCTTTCACGATTTTTGGTAGTTCCGTCGAAAAGCCATACGAAGTAAGTGCAAGTATTTTGGTTGCCTACTTTCAGGGCGTCATTTGGGCTTACAATAAAGTAATTAAGAAGGAAAATAATAAACAGCAGTGTAAAAAGAGAATGCACATTTATTTCAAGTTTTCAAACAAAAAACAATGTGGCCTCTCCTTCGCTCCCATTTTTTCCTGTAAGTCTGATGCGTTGAGGCAGGGAGAGGCAATGGGACCGTTGCCTTCCTCCATGCATGCCACATGCAGTTAGCAAACAATTGAATTCCAAGCTGATATTCCTGTTTTGTTACTAAATTACATCTTGTAATATTGCTCTTAGGGTCCCAGAAAATACTTTCACTACGAATAATGGACAATGAATTTATTCAAAAATGATTATTTACCTGGCAATATTGCATTTTTATCCGACCAAATAACAGCACGTGCTTGGACGCCATTAGCTATTTCGTGGACGCCAAGTTTTTGGTGGCATTTCTTATCTCTCTTTAATTTATCTGCCTTCTCTTGGCATAACTACTCTTTGGTCGTACTTTATCGTATTTTTTCCGCTACAGAGTCAACGCTAACAACGCTTTTACTTGGAAAAGTTTCGACGCGTAAAAATAAAATGAAACAAACAACATCGCTTCTAATGATCATTATTATATCATTATATTCCAAGCTAAGTAAGTAGGTGAAAGAGGGTTAATGAGTGTTTGTTGTAAATATTTCAGGATATGTCCTGAGTTTACCAGATTCATTATTTCCAACAGCAGACTTGAATGCCTTACATTCAACACTGTCAATTTTGAAAATCTAATTTAAGGCGTGGATATAGTTGTTGCTAAGGTTATTTCAGGGCTATACATATTTATTTCAACAAAACTATTATAAATTGCTTTTGAAAGCTGTTTTTTATAGCATTATCTAATATTTGTGACCCGATCTATATCAATTTAGGCATGAACATTCAGGCAAATTTTTCAGGGGGTAGCCAAAATTCAAAACTCGATCTGAACTTTTTTTACATAAACTCTGCTATCAGCAAACCAACGATTACTTAGAAAATTTGAAAACCGACAAATTTTCTGTGATAATCGCCCCTCTAGAAAGACAAACCTCTCACACCCTGTATATAGGTCAATGTAAGTCAATGATACGTGAATCAACGAAACACCTTTATTTTCATTTACCTCTTCTATCGGTGCACACCCATATTTGCCTGACCGCTGTATTATTTTCGGTGGGAATCGATCATACAGTTGGCTGACAGTTGCCCAAATCGTTGACCTACATTTCCCGCATTGTATCGGATTGCCAACCGATATTTTCTATACGCGGTTCAGGAAAACAACGCGCTTGAGCTGCGACCCCGCGGCCACCGCGACTATAAGTCCGATCACCGATTTCTATCGTAGAGTAGTGCATTCTTTACGTTTTATTAGGGATCGATATAGGAGCAGCGGCGGAGCATTTGCGGCCTTACAATCAGTATTCATCTGATTTCTTCGCGTCGTTCGTGCAACTGCCGTCGCGCGCGAAAAAGTATCACTTTCCGCACTTGTTAGGTAAATAAATACGCAGAAACAAAATTTTGTTCAAATTAAATTTTAAATAACATTCTAACATTTGCATCAATTTCGTTAATCTTTTCGTCAAGTTGTAGGGAATTTCATTTTCCTCATTATCAACTGTCGATCTTGCAAACAGTTGAAAATGTTTGTTGTTATACAGGGTGTAACTAAAAGGTGCATTTTGCCCAAAATTTCTGAATACATTATTTTGTATTGCACTTACATCTTGAAACGCGTAATCATGTTAAGAAACATAGTAGCTTATCCCCAAATATCAATGTTTACCACCATACAACAGTAGAAATCAAAATTTGAAGACCTATGTAAGTAAGATTGAAGTAATTACTTCAAAAAAATTAATTTTACAACGTAACTGAATACCTAGAAAGTACGAACATGCACTTGAAAACATAAAGATAGCATCAATAACTAATCATTCAATTCATATTGTAACACCCTCATATAGCTGTGACCTTGAGGGGCGTGGAACGGCCTCGCGATGTCGACATTAGGCAACCAGGGTTACATCATCGTGTACCGCAGCTTGCGCAGCTTTGAGAGCGATTGCGTTCGCGTGCATCAGCATTTGCGACACCATCTAGAGTCCAGTTTTGGCTAGCAAATGCTGGAGAGCATCGGTTACCACCAATTCACCACATAAATGCCCGACCAGGTGGCGGAAGCAGTCAGTCACAGTCGAACATTGCAGAATGCCGTAGTCATGAATTAGTTCAACTATTATAAATTAGTATAAAATCAATAAACTAGGCTTTGAACGATGTTTATTACATTTTTATTGATCTTTATTGTTTTGTATTACATTTTTTATCAAATAAACAAATTTGTATCAAGTGGATATGAATTATGCATATCAGTCAAGTCTCATTGTAAATACCATTTTTTGTACGTCGCTTTAAGAATATCGTTCTACACCCCACTGGAATGGAAAATCGTACACGCAAGGGTATTACGTAACTTGAAAAGTGACGTTATGTAGATTTTCGTACACACTTCGAGTAAGGCTAGCAGACCGATCAAAACGTAGGTAAAGATCGCTTAATCAACACAAGTGGCAAGTACGGTCCTGTGCTAGATAAATAGGTCAATCTGAATAGAAACTGATGACTTACTGGCCCTCTATTTGATGTTCAAAGGATTGATTTACGATGCTTCAAATTATTATTTACGTTTCCGCAAACGATTTAACGAACCTATGTGTCGGTTCTGCTCCCAGCTTTTTGTTCACTAAATTTGAAACGGTTACGGCTCGTAACTCTATATCCACACAGATAATCTACAAAGGGAATTGATTTCAGGATTGTGGTGTATGTTCGCTTTCTGCAAACAACAGGCGTCCCCTACTATTTTTCAGTGACGGTGGCCTCGGGGTGAACTATAACGAATAATGGAAAACAGTTTGGGTATGACAGAAATGCTTCGAACTGGATAACGCAAAAACGGCAAAAATATTTTAAATCAGAAGATGGCACGTTGGAAAATACCAACAGGAGTTACAGCAAAAGTAGGACTTGAAATCCATTTAAATAATGACTATCATAACGTTTACACAAGCTAAACTTACATTGCATCCCCTGTTTTCCACTTATTTGAAATGAAAGCCACTGGATCAACAAGAGAAAAAGCCACTCACGTAAGCACTTACATCTTCAAAGTTAAATGGAAAAGTTTAAAGTACCTTTTTTATATCCACCTTCACTTTTTCTCAATTTAATAAGCTCCGCCACGCTTGCATATTAGCGTTCTTTTTCCTGTGATCGATGCCAATATTTCTCGCCTCCGATATATTTTGCTCGAGGTTGAAGCGAATCCGCAAAACGATGCTGTGAACGACTTAAAGAAAAATAATACCTTGTTTTTTATACAGGGTGTCCCGAAAAAAGTGTGCAGTATTCTACCAGCGGTTTCTAGAGCTTAAAATAGGAAGAAAAGTTTATATAAACAAAGGTCGACAAACGTCCCCTAAGGGCGCTACGATCTTTTAAAGGGGCTCCCTTGAAGATGGTTTTTCCTTAATATTTCCGAAACGTGTTACGATAAAGACATAAAAAAATAAAGGAAAAAGGACTCACTTTCCAGTTGACGAGAAGGGCTAAGTACGTCTCTGCCCGAAATCATACCGCTCCAACAGAAAATAAAATCAGCTGATGCGCTACCGAGCAGACGCAGGCGGTGGTGCAGACCACGAACAGAGCTAACAAATGTGACGGCGTTGCCGCGTTTTCAGTTTTTAGGTAAACGTACTGTATAGGTATTGTTCGAAGTTATCGCCGTTTGATTCAAAAACACAGGTGCGTGCACGACGTAGCCAAGCATCGGTGCAGGCTTTGAGAATGGAGTCCCTCCCCCGAATGAAAGCACCAGCTTGTTCAATTCTGAGACGAAGTTCGTCAACCGTATGCACTTCAGTTTTATACACTAAGCGTTTCATTTCTCCACAAAGAAAAAAATCACATGGTGTTAAGTCTGGAGATCGCGGAGGCCACGCTACGGGTCCATTACGTCCGATCCACCTATTCGGAAATAATTCATTCAAAAACTCACGCACAACGCACGCACAACATTGATTGTCTTACACTTAATGGCACATCTTCTAACAAGGAAGGCAAAATGTTGCGTAAAAAGTCTAGGTATTGCATCCCGTCCAATCGATTTGGGAGAATAAATTGTCCAATGAGCATACCGTTCACCATGCCAGCCCAAACATTCACCGAAAATGTTTGTTGAAAATGTGCCCGACGGACAGCGTGCGGATTTTCTACTGACCAAACATGAGTGTTGCGAAAGTTATTCACCCCATTACGCGTGAACGTAGATTCGTCTGTCACCAATATGCACTTCAAAAAGTCCGGATTATTGTCATGTTGATGCAACAACCACTCACAAAACCGCACTCTTGCTGGAAAATCGTCAGGTTGAAGGGCTTGTACACGTTGGACGTGAAACGGATACATCCCCTCTTCACGCAGCGTTTGCCTAACTTTAGTTTTTGATACTTGCACTTCTCTAGCCACGTCTCTAGTGCTTGTTGAGAAACAGGTGACCGTAACCGTCGGTTGAAGGTTGCATATTGACCTGACACACTGACCCCGACCCAGTTCTGTCGTCGGGTTGAGCCAGTGACCTTGTACCACTCGGTAATGTCGCGGGTCGCGGCTACAGGACGGTATTCAGATATTTTTGATATTGCAGAGCCCTTTATCTCGGTTCCCTTAAGACATTGGTGTATATGGTAATAAGAAAAATTGCATATGTTTTCAAGATCTACACGTCGTGTAAAGAAAAACCCCAAGTTTGCGGACACCCTGTATTTTTATTTTCATATGATGCATGATGTACGTATATGTATTCATATGTCATTCTAGACTTTTAAATTTACCACCACGTATAGGTATATATATATATATATATATATATATATATGTATGTATATGTGAATATATATGTGTATATATTATTCTAGACTTTCTTTTTTCTAAATTTACTACCACGTTTCTCACTATTCTGTCTTATTTTTAAAAAACCTACATGCTGTTCATATTGATGTTTGTACATATAATGCTTGATGGATGTATTTACTGGCATAATGTTTCTTACAATTTCAAGGGATGAGTGGAAGAGAAGTAGATAGCGGACTCCCCCTTGTGGTTTTCAGACAGTCTACATTTGTTTTATTTTTTTTTCTTTCCCTTTTTTTTTGTTAATACTCATGTTTCCCTTTCTGATATTTTTTTTGAGAACTGTTTGGAAATAAAGTCATTTATTATTATTATTATTATTATATTTCTGCTTGTATTATATTTGATCACTCTGTAGGTATGCAATTATTACGTATTTCTGCATGTACTATATTTAGTCAAACTGTAGCTATGCAATTATTTGCCCTTTCACAATATTTTCAATTAAAGGATTTTTGTGACAATTTTCCATTATAAAAGCGCATTTGAACCAAACTCTGTGTCATTGTTTCATATTTAGCTGCCAGCTGGACTACAAGCACGGATAAAATGAAATTCTGGTTTGTTCAACCAATAAAAAGGTCGATCAGCGCAGCTGTTGGATGCACATGCAGCCAAAATCTACAAAATCGGCCGCCGCCGTTGTCAATAAAACGAATACCGGTAAATGAAGTGCAGCAGCTGATGGTCAATATATTCTGATTCTGATTTTTTTCATGATGTAATTTCGAATGTATTTGTACTCGAAGAAACAAAGCACTGGGTCCTCGGAAATACTCTTGTAATTGAAGCGAGTCGTAGTTGGTAATTTACAAAAGTATTTTTCTCTAACAACAGCAATTGAATTAACTTCCGGAAAAATACACCCGGGCCAAAACGGAAACGAAAAACGGATATATATCAAATCTCAGAAGTCAAAATGTACAAATCAAGAAATGCCTTATGCAACCATAAACACATCACAAAATAGTTGACATAACACTCAAGGCAATCAAGTATACAGGGTTTCCGCAAAGTTGGGGTTTTCCTTTACACGACGTGTAGATCTTGAAAACATAACCAATTTTTCTTAGTACCATATACACCAATGTCTTAAGGGAACCGAGATAAAGGGCTCTGCAACATCAAAAATATCTGAATACCGTCCTGTAGCCGCGACCCGCGACATCACCGAGTGGTACAAGGTCACTGGCTCAACCCGACGACAGAACTAGGTCGGGGTCAGTGTGACAGGTCAGTATGCAACCTTCAACCGACGGTTACGGTCACGCGTGTAGAGGTAAACGAACCCGTATAATCGATTGCGTTTAAAAAAAAAATAATAATAATGGCACACTCATACACCAATAATGAACTCGTTGACATGTTGTTAATTTATGGCGAATGTCTTCAAAATGCTACAGAGGCTTCGCGAGTGTATGCAGATCATTTCCCTAGACGACATCATCCAAGGCCCCGCAGATTTGTGTACCTGGTCCAGAGAGTCAGGGATGCGGGCCATTTGGAGGAATTTCGAGGTCGGCACAGTGGGAGGCCTAGACAAACACGAATGGTGCAAGTTGAGGAAGAACTACTGGATCGCGTAGACGAGAATCCCTCAACAAGGATTAGAGACGTGGCTAGGGAAGTGCAAGTATCAAAAACTAAAGTGTGGCAAACGCTGCGTGAAGAGGGGCTGTATCCGTTTTACGTCCAACGTGTACAAGCCTTTCAACCTGACGATTTTCCAGTAAGAGTGCGGTTTTGTGAGTGGTTGTTGCATCAACATGACAATAATCCGGACTTTTTGAAGTGCATATTGGTGACAGACGAATCTATGGGGGTGAATAACTTTCGCAACACTCATGTTTGGTCAGTAGAAAATTTGCACGCTGTCCGTCGGGCACATTTTCAACAAACATTTTCGGTGAATGTTTGGGCTGGCATGGTGAACGGTATGCTCATTGGACCATTTATTCTCAATACCTAGACTTTTTACGCAACATTTTGCCTTCCTTGTTAGAAGATGTGCCATTAAGTGTAAGACAATCAATGTGGTTTCTGCACAATGGTGCACCGCCCCATTTTAGACGCGAAGTGCGTGAGTTTTTGAAAGAATTATTTCCGAATAGGTGGATTGGACGTAATGGACCCGTAGCGTGACCTCCGCGATCACCATGTGATTCTTTTCTTTGGGGAGAAATGAAACGCTTAGTGTACAAAACTGAAGTGCATACGGTTGACGAACTTCGTCTCAGAATTGAACAAGCTAGTGCTTTCATTCGCGGGAAGGACTCCATTCTCAAAGCCTGCACCGATGCTTGGCTACATCGTGCACGCACCTGTGTTTTTGAATCAAACGACGATAACTTCGAACAATACCTATAAAGTACGTTTACCTAAAAACTGAAACCGCGGCAACGCCGTCATATTTGTTACCTCTGTTCGTGGTCTGCACCACCGCCTGCGTCTGCTCGGTAGCGCATCAGCTGATTTCATTTTCTGTTGGAGCGGTATGATTTCGGGCAGAGACGTACTTACCCCTTCTCGTCAACTGGAGAGTGAGTACTTTTTCCTTTATTTTTTTTTACTTGGTCGCCCTCGTTTTACTACACATTACTTTTGTTATTTCAAGGGTAGTTGTTTCTGAAAAGGACAAGCCCAACTTTGCGGACACCCTGTATAAAGAGGTTTTAATGTACATGCCATATATGCATGCAGTCAGGTCCATATCTGAGTAAACATTTTTTTTCTTTCTGGTCAAAGGTTTTTTGTATTTTTGGCACATTCTGAAGAAAATCAGTACTCTAGAACGTTACTTTAAAGTTGACAGTTTTCGAGAAAATGCGCAATATGCCATTTTCGCCCCCGAAAAACGATATGAAAAAACGAAAAGTTCAATCTCATTGTTCATTAATACTCTTCAAGCATCCATTAGCAAAATCCCAAGACCAGTGGCGTAGAAAGTAAAAAACAGTTTATATTTCAAATTAATTATAACGATCAGAGACCTGGAGATTATCGGTGTTTGGAGACGCATCAATCTTGAACCGTTTAACGTTTCCAAAGCATAGTGATAGTGCCATACATTGACGAACAAAAAGCGCCCTAGCGCTCATCCAGTTTCGATTAACCAAATACTAGCTTATCTCGGCTGGTCGGAGTCCAGATCACCGGGGACTTGATCCGGTATGAACACATCTCGTCAGTAGCTGCAGTTGCTGGGAACAATATAGGCTATGTGTTTGGTACTTTTCACCTCACCCTATATAACCTGCACACTATATTAGTTTTCTGAGATATTTCATACTATATTACATACCTTTCCCAATATTACATTTCAAAATTGGTATTTCGTACATCTTTCAGAAACATTGATTTTGTAATATTTCGCAGTTCATGCTTGTATGAGACGTTACTGAAGTGAGGGATAACTAATATTTCATTCATGTTGTTTCTGAAATAACACTAATATGCTTTAAATATTTCATGAAATTTGATTCATATTCAGATACATTGGCGTTTTCAGTATATTGGCCCATTGCCCTCATGGCAATATCAATGTAATATGTACACGTATGCACATCAATGGGTGTAGTTATGAAAGATTAAAAAAATGTCGACTATTATATCATTTCTTGTACGTGGTATACTTTGATGATTTTTGCTGCCCCGTGTCGTCAATCCATGAAAAATATATTGGCGAAGAAAAAAAAAAAGAGCCACATAAGGTGTAATATAAATACGGGCCCCTTCCCACTTCAGTTGGCCCAACTATTGGAATATTAGTTTTTTTCTTATCAAACACAAATAATAAAAATGTAGCAGGTTGCTATAGGTTCAAAATTTTAACAATGAATATTTTGATAATATATAGTAGGAAACACCAACTTTATCACTACCTAATCAAATTTGCAGCATAAAAATAACACATGTTGCAATTACAGGATATCAACCTATCTTCATTTCAATGCAAAATAAGTCTATAACGCATAGGTGGCTGTGAAAAATAAAAGCCATGACAGTTGTTTTTATGAATCACAGCTGACGTTATAGATAGTTTTGGGTAGTTAAGGTTTTCAAAATGGGTAGAGGAAAGGTTATTAGTGAGAAAATTCGGTTACTGATAATTAAATTTTTTAATTTTGGGAAATCAAACTCAGAAATCGCAACTTTGTTAGACTAATCGCGGTACAGTGTGAGAAATATTGTTAAAAGATATAACGTAACTGCTTCAGTTAATATTAAGCCACGATATGTGAAAAAAAGTAATATCACAAATGCCGATCGAAGAGCATTAAGAAGAATAATCGTGAAAAACAGGCGTGCCAATTATTTACAATTAAGTGCTCTGTGGAGTGACGCTGTTGGAAGGAGAATTTCGAGGTCAACAACTCATAGAGAGGCCCACAAACTGGGATTTAGCACCCTAAAGTTGCACAACTTGTTTATAGGCCAAAAAAGCCACTATTAACTCCACTGCAAAAGAAAAATCGGCTTAGATGGGCTAAAGAACACAGACAATGGACACCTCAACAATGGTGTGCAATACAATGGAGTGATGATGCCCGATTCGAAGTTTGTGTTGGTAACAGTCGCAGTAGAGTTATTCGCAAAAAAAGTGAAATTTCCAGCATTTATTATGGTCTGCGGCAGTATGTCATCAAAAGGCGTAGGAAAACTTCATTTTATTCATGGAAATGTGGATACAAACGAATATGGGTTGTGATGGACTTAGTCGTAAAATGATATATCTCTGCTTACCAGAAATTTTGAATCACATTACTGATATTATAAATGTTTCCTTAGAGACAGGGATTTTCCCAAGCTCCTGGAATTAAGCTATCATTTTGCCTTCGGCGAAGATAAACAGCCCCTCTGAGTATTCTCACCTACGGCTCATCAGCATGTTGTGCTTTTTGTCGAAGGTTTTAGAGAAAATTGTCTACATACAGCTGGCCCACTATTTTGAACAAAACAATATGAGTCCTCAATATCAGTCTGGTTTCCGCACAGGGCATAGCACAACAACCGCTTTATTAAATATTACGGATGATATCATCAAAAATGTAGATGATCAGATAGGAGCAGCTCTGATTCTGCTAGACTTCTCTAAGGCCTTTGATATGGTACATCATGGTATTCTCTTGAGTAAGCTCAAATTTTATGGTCTCTCTGACAAGCCACTACGTTTCTTCGATTCGTATTTGCGCAATCGTACCCAGAAGGTGAAAACACGTAAGGGATTTTCTTCGGCAAAGAGTGTGGCATCTGGCGTACCTCAAGGCTCTGTGTTGGGACCATTACTCTATTTAGTTTATACTTTTGTTCTACATACTTGCCTTCAGCACTGTAACATTCAAACGTATGAAGATGACACGCAGCTAACTCTGTCTTTTGATTCTTCAGACATGCCTGAAGCATATAAATTGAACCTAGATCTAGTTAACATTGAAGAGTACTGCAAAAGACATTGCCTGGAGATCAATGCTTCAAAATGTTCTACTATGCTATTTGGCCCAAACCAATTAGTACAACGGTTAGATGGCACAATTGTTCCTAGTCTTCACGAAACCCATATTCCTATAGTAGACCATGCGAAGTATTTAGGGATCACCATGGATTCAGATTTGAGGTTTAAACAACATGTTACGCATCTATCTCGCTTAACATACATGCGTTTGAAGTTATTATACACCAATCGCCATATTCTGAATTTCAAGACTCGCAAAAAACTGGCTGAGAATCTGGTTCTATCGTTAATAAATTATTCAATTGCTGTTTACTTTCCTTGTCTTGATTACGTGACTAGATATCGAGTACAAAAAATTCAAAATAGCTGCTGTAGGTTCGTTTGTGGTCTGCGAAAGTTTAGCCATGTATCTAAGAGGATCAATGAGCTTAGATGGTTGAGGGTTGACCAGCTTTTCACATATAACTTACTAATTTTAGTACAACGAATAAAAATCAATAGGCTACCTACTTATCTACTAAAAAGGCTTGTACCACGTGGGGATCTCAATTACAGGAATCTGAGACATAACTCAGACTTCCATATACCTAGTTATAGGAGCAACATTTTCCATCGTAGCTTCACCTACAACGCTGTCAAGGTGTACAATAGTCTTAATGATAATTAGAAAAAGATGGGAATACTTGCTTTCAAGAGAGCCATTAAGAACCACCTTCTGGGGTCTGCTAGCCAAGCTGGCTGATACATTTATTTTTTTTTTGTCCTTATTGTTTTTTTTTTGTTAGAGCGGGCTATGTGGAATAGAAGTACAACATATTAAGATTAATCTACTTAAGCTTAATTATTGTATATATTATTTAGTCGCTTGCTATTCATTGTTATGTTTTTCCTTTTGTATGTGTGAGGTTAAGTGGTAGAGTAGCCAGCTGGCTAAACTTCGCCTCGCAGTGTGGAGGAATTAATAAAAACATTATTATTATTATTATCATTATTGTTATTTGGCAATTTTAGAAGAATCGCTTTTACCAGTAGTGGAAGAATGTTTGACATCCGCCCAAGATTTTGTGTTTCAGCAAGATGGTGCAGCGTGCCATACCTCAAAAAATGCTATAATATGGATGGAAGAGTCCAGATCTGTCACCTATTGAAACTTTGTGGCACGAAATGACAAACGTTCTACGACAACATCCTGCTCGTACAATCACTGAACTGAGACAAAAGCTTCAAGAAATATGGGATTGTTTTACACCAAATTTTTGCCAAAACTTGGTTAACACTATGCCCCAAAGAATTTCAGCGGTAAAGCATAAATAAATAAAGGTGATATTACCCAATGTAATCTTTCAATTGTTGCTTTGTCAACTTCGCTCATTTATTCGCACATTGTTTATTTGTTCAGATGTTCTATTAGTTACAGGCTAAGTGATTACAAATATGTATTTTTTACGACTAGAGTGCATCTAAAATGTTTTTGAGAAAATAAATTGTTTTACAGTATATTCAGATAAGAGATAGACCGGACATAAACAAGACCACGTGATCATCGAACGCTGTAACATTCGGCAGCGACGTATTAAGAGTCACGCAGTACATATTTTAGATAGTAGATGCTGCTTTGCGTAACTTTGTAGTAAATTAGCACAATTCGATGTGTATACGATTGGTGATGGATATAGGATCATGTGGGGGTGGGATAAGAAATATATAATGATGTAAATATACATAAGGGTTTCAAAATTTTCGCTTCGATTTTCAGCTTCGGATGCCGCTTGATGTTTGGTGAAATACAGTCGAATATAATCTCAAAATGGCGTTTAAATTAGCCTAAATTAAAAATAATCGTATATCTCTTAAAATTGCTTTTAGAATATTGATTAGTATATTTTTTGATTTCTAGGTAAATATGTAACCAAATTAAACCGTTCAAAACGTAAAAAAATGTGCATGGTTGAACATTGTCAGAAAGTAGATTCTTGAATAGGTTTTGCCAAAATGGGTTCAAAAATATCAATAATTAATTAAAAAATACAGTAGCTTTATAATTACTTATAACTTACCGAATTTGATGAACGACATCTTTTATTGGAAAGATGAGCTTGATGAGCTTTCATCATCGCTACTGCCTGAAGCACCAACGTCAATAATGAATGGCTCGACTTGTTCCTCTAAAATATTGTCCAGTTCCCACATGCTCTTTTCAACTTTGTCTTTCACGTGCTTAATACAGTTTTCCCATTTTTGCGCTGTTATTAATTCTAGTGCTTCTTTGAAAAGTCCTTTGAGGTCACAAAATTTAAAAGTTGTATTGTGCTTAGCTATATAATTTTTAACCTCTGCCCATATGAGCTCAATGGGATTGAGCTCGCAATGGTATGGAAGTAAACGGAGCACAGTTTTATTTTCACTTGCTGCCATTTCGTCAATGGCGTATTTTTGATATTCCGCCTTGTGATCCTTGACAATTCTTAATAATTGTACTTTCAGCATTGCTTCTTCAGTTGATATTTTTCGAGCGGAGCCAATTTTGAACATCAACTTTCCTTGAAGCCGTTGTTGGGACCTTCTCCATTCTTCGAGAATGATAAGGCGCATTATCCAACACAATTACTGCGTTTTCCTCTAAGTTCGGTAAAATTTTTGAAAACCACTGTTCAAACGATTCGCCATTCATTTCCTCGTGGTAATCTCCAGTTTTCTTAGACTCAAAGCGCCACAAACCGTCAACAACAAATCCATCCTCACTGCCAATATGGCAGATAATGAGCCTTTTCCCTTTACCTGGAAATCGAAGTACTAACTGGTGTAGATTTATTTCAATAAGCGAACCTTTTTCAAATGTTTTCATCACATTCAGCGAAAAAACATTGAGACATGAGTATCAGATTGCTATAATTGGGATTATTTAGTCATATTGAAAGAAGGACTATTGAACGTCGTATGATTACTCAGCGCGTCACAATTTAATTTAAAGTTATAAACCTTTAAAATATAAATGATCAGGAACCTGAAATACGCGCAAATATTGATATTAACAAATTATAACTTTATAAAGCTTAAAGTATAAATTAATATGATTAGAAATATTGGGAACGGTACACAATATAAAACTTAGTAACTTTTTTTAAGTTTATAATATTCGACATATTTTAAGATTATATTAAAAAATTATTGAAATATCGAAAACACATAAAAACATGGCTTAAAAAAGTTCTAACAAATGAAAATGACAATAAAACATCCACGCATTTTATCGAAAGTTATAAAAGTTTTGTTACTTGTAATATGTTTTATCTGCCCCCTGGAATTAATGTTTAGAACATTGTTCCCAAGGTTTGAAAAACATCCGATTGTTGTCTATTACTCGTATTTACCTGCTGGATTTTTTAATCCGGTGGACAGTCCATCTAGAAAGGCCCTCCTGGATGAAGTTACAGAATCATCAACCCATACTTTACTTGTAGTGTGTCCTGCGTTTACCCACGTTTCATCAAGGTAATAAATCTTCCTGTTTTGATTTCTATATTTCCCAATTTTTGTTAAATAATCCCTCCTCCATAGCACAATTTCTTCTCTATCCAGTAGTAAACTATTACAACCCCGTTTTTTCCATTTGAAATTTAAATGCTTCAGTAACGCATGGAAAGTTGATCGTTTGAAATTTGGCAACGTTGTATTTCCATTTACCTCCTGCAGTACTTTATCTATAGTAGCTATTGCATTCCTAAAGAAGAATTCATGCACTTTCCTCCTAATCGCATGCTTATCAGCTTCATCCAATGATTTAACAATACTTTTGCGATGTTTACTGGTCATTGGCTCAGAAAAGGTGTGATTTTTTTTGTATTGTCTTAACACATTAAACACTGATGCGCGACACACCCCAACTTTGTGAGAAACCTTCACAACAATTTCTTTGATGGTTGATGCCTCGTTCTCCTCGCGCTCGATCTTATATATACGTATATTCAAAATGACCTCTTTCATTTCTGCACTCAGGTGTCTTTTTTAGAGCGTTTCCTAGGTGGACTACAGGAGTTTACAACTTCATCGGCAGTATCTGTACTTCTGGGCATTTTGCAACAAGGTATAACAATAACAACGACAAACTCAACAACTTAATAAGATAACAAACGAAAACGTCCAAAGAAATATCAAATTGCAATGATGCACACGACATACGTAACACGTCTGAACCTGATTGTGACTCTGCCTTGATACGACTGCTCTGCCGCTCGGCATAGGCATTTAATTGCGAATTGACCAATGAGGGCTCCTGTTTTACGTCGAGACGGCGGCGTTAGCGTGAAAATCACCCGAACCTTTTGTTCACATCCGGTCTATCTCTTATCTGAATATACTGTAGAAGTAAATAGTTTCGTCATGTTTAGTTTATAAAGGCATATTTTGGTACAAATCTTGAAGTGGGTCAACTGAAGTGGGAAGGGGCTCGTAGTAGATGGTGGTCTAGTTGTCATTGAAAACTTATAATCGCATTTGTGCATCATATCTGGATAGACCTCGGAGGAGGATGCGTTGCTTTGCTTTTGTCCTCCATCCTAACCCAGATCGTACCGATAATTCCCAATGAACACAGAACAGCTGCACACCGCTGGACCTCTATTAGTCAGGCCGGCAGAATGAGTATTATCGAAGAAAAACGTTCGGTAATTGTTTTGTTTCCATTGACTTTTATGAGCTCATATGAACTTTCAGTTCTCCGGAGCATGTCGTGTTTGGACAGTATATTATCTTTTCGTTGTTACAATACGAAATGTTATTTTCTTTAACCCTCAGAAAATATAGTTGTGTATTTTTCGACATCTCTGAAATAACATTGACATACGCGATGCAGGTTGATGGAACAGAAAATATTCCATTGCGACATACATAATCGTGTTGTGCAACATTATAGGAAAGCTGTTTTTTCCATTGAAGTTGCTGCTACAAACTTCTATCGAAGTTTTTGTGATTTATAGCAAGTTACCAAGTCAGTAAGTTTTCTAATAAAGGTAGAAGTCCACGTGGAGACTGAGCGTAAATCTCTAGATCCGGATGAAATCACGAGCTGTCTTTAGCAATCAGAGGATTAATTGATCGGAGCGGGGAAGTTAAAACTTAATAGCTCCATAGCCGTATCAACTTGGAAATAGCTTTGCTTTTGGATAACGCAGACAAAGCCTTCTGAGCTTTATGCGTGCCTAGGTTGACATGCAAATGTGTTTGGATATTCCAGATTCACTAGGATTTTGGAAATAAATGTGTCTGTCTGCTAGTTTAGACATCGTCTTCAAGATGAATTGTTTGGAGCTCACGACATAAGGTCTAATAATAAATATTAGTAATAAGAATAACAATACTAAGAATGGGCAAAAAAATATGATAAAACACAGAAGGCATCGCCTGTGTATGGATTATACCTTAATAACTAACAATCAGTCATGTGTGTAAGTATAAAAATTATTGTTAATTCTAAAAAGTATTAATATAATTGTAATTTTGTAGCTTTATTTTTCTTTATAATTATGTATAGTCATTCGCTGCACAGTACAAACCCAGTATTCTAATTTTCATCTAAATTTGTTTCCAACTATAAGTGTTTTTATTTCGTTTGGTACTACATTATATAATTTAGTTGCTATGAATTTAAATGATTTTTAACTAGGTCACCGTTATCCGACCTTAAATGTGAATCTATAAATATTCCAACTCTATTGATTTTTATTTTTTGGCCATGATCATTAGCGGAAATTTTTTCAAAGCTAGGTAATAATTTTGAATAGGATGTAAATGCAATAAATTTTGTTTTTTTGAAGTTAACTGTTTTATCATCAAACCAGTCAATGATCTTCATAAAATCCTTTTCAGCGATTTGCTTCAGTGTACTTTAGTCATCAGCTTTATGAGGGGCATCCAGCATTTCAAATACTTAGCATGTCAGTCTAAGTGAGAGTAAAGCATATATGATTTTCTAACAATAAGTGTATATATACGGGTGTCCCAGAGGTCGATGTCAAGCCGAAACCGGGTGATAGGCAAAGTCATAACAGCTATCAGAAAAATATTTAAAAAAATTTTATGTATGAGTTTTGAAAATTATAGGTCTTTGAAAAAAATATAGAAATTGCACAACCTACGGCAGTCTGTCAACTCCTGTTACTACAAATATTAACTTTTTTTGGATTTTATTTTTACAGTGCATTGATGAATAATGCATCTTCAAACTGGTGTCTCAAGCTTACTGCCAACTTTTCTCGTTCAGGAAAAATTGCCACTTATTTCCCAACCAAGTATTCCAAAGTAAAACTTTGCTCAACTTGAACTGGCTGTACTGGAAGAAAATGTACTACGAGAGTTTGGCCAGTAACCTTAAAAGTTGGAGCATTTAATAAGGATTCCAAAATGGTATAACACTTAGAAGATTACTCGTTAACTTATGCACAATTTTTATTTGAAGGAAAACTGATGAAAATTTTTCAAAATTTAATAATTAAATAGCGATTATGAAAACGCACAAGGACCCTTAAGGATAACTGTTTGCACAACAGTGGGCGTCAAAATGCTGCTGGTGATGATTTACCTTTACAGAAAATGCTCAAACTGTTTTCCTTCAGCCGCAATACACGCTCGACATCTTCTTAAAAAAGATCGGGTTATTAAACGAGCTAATCCACGGTTATTAACAAACTCAGCTGCTTCCAATAGTCTTTGCCGTAGCTCAGCTACATTTTGAATCGGCTTGAAATCCACTTTTTCTTTTACGGTTCCCCAGTAAAAAAAATCTAACGGATTCAAATCTGGTGACCGGGCTGGCCACGATATTGTACCAGACCGCCCTATCCATCTGTCTGGAAAGTTTTGATCGAGATACTCTCTCACTGAGAGTGCATAGTGCGCTGGGCAGCCATCATGCTGGAACCACATGTCCCTGTAAATACTCAGTGGCACGTCCTCCAATAAATTTTCTAAATGATTTTGCAAAAAACCTAAATAAACCTCAGCAGTCAAAGCCCCTGGGAACTCAAACGGACCGATTATTTTACCATTTAAAATTCCTGTCCAATGGTTTATCTTGAAGCGATATTGAGATTTATCTTCTCTCATCAAATGTGGGTTTGCTACGTGCCACTCGTGTAAGTTATGCAGGTTCATGACCCATCTTTCTTAAATGTGGTCTCATCTGACTATAAGATTTTTTCAAAGAACCGTG
Source organism: Acanthoscelides obtectus (assembly GCA_963669975.1). NCBI lineage: Eukaryota > Metazoa > Arthropoda > Insecta > Coleoptera > Chrysomelidae > Acanthoscelides > Acanthoscelides obtectus. Next base: position 15,942,964 of record CAVLJG010000005.1, read on the forward strand.
GATCTTCCCTGTGTCTTTAAAACATTGTGCGACAAAAAGCAACTCGGGGCTCATAATCCCAGGGCAGAAGAGCTTGAACACGCTGTACGTGGTATGGATGGAGCACGTTTTTTTGCAAGATTCTATTGGCTGTACTTTTGGGCACACCTGTTTTCTGTTTTCTTCGACAGCTCCTGGCACCACGTCTTCGTAAGGAAGGAATGATCTTCCCTCACCGTGTGATTGGTTTGGTAGTTGGCCCTCCGAGAACAGTAAGCGGTGCACATTTGTGTACCTCTCACAGTAAAGTCTCGCTGCAGCACTAGCGTTCTATCTGCATTCCCCATAAATGAGGTGCATGTTGGCATATTCTTGTACGGTGTACACGGACATAGCGGCACTGCACAATCACACTATCAAAGATAGTCTAAGGAAAGCAAATGTTGTCTTGAAGAGCAATTAATTAGTCCAAATCCAAATCACAAGCGATCAACATTCCAGTTCACGAATCCAAAATTAGTAACAGTACGAAATCAACAAGCACGAACATGTAAAGATGCGCAGTAAACGAAGGAGTGCTGATCGGTGTCAAAGTGTGCAATAGCAACTAAGTGATGTGCTTCATCCATACCACATACAGCGTGTTCAACCTCTCCTGCCCTGGGATTATGAGTCCCGAGTTGCTTTTTGTCGGACAATGTTAGAAAGACATAGGAAAGATCCACAGTTCTTTGAAAAAATTATATGGTCGGATGAGACCACATTTAAGAAAGATGGGTACATGAACCTGCATAACTTACACAAGTGGCACATTTGATGAGAGAAGATAAATCTCAATATCGCTTCAAGATGAACCATTGGACAGGAATTTTAAATGGTAAAATAATCGGTCCGTTTGAGTTCCCAGAGACTTTGACTGCTGAAGTTTATTTGGATTTTTTGAAAAATTATGTACAAAATTTATTGGTGGACGTGCCACTGAGTATTTACAGGCACATGTGGTTTCAGCATGATGGCTGCCCAGCGCACTATGCACTCTCAGTGAGAGAGTATCTCGATCAAAGCTTTCCAGGCAGATGGATGGCGGTCTGGTACAATACCGTGGCCAGCCCGATCACCTGATTTGAATCCTTTAGATTTGTTTACTGGGGAACTTTAAAAGAAACAGTGTATTTCAAGCCGATTCAAAATGTAGCTGAGCTACGGCAAAGACTATTGGAAGCAGCTGAGTTTGTTAATAACCGTGGATTCGCTCGTTTAATAATCCGATCTTTTTTAAGAAGATGTCGAGCGTGTCTTGCGGCTGAAGGAAAACAGTTTGAGCACTTGCTGTAAAGGTAAATCATCATCAGCAGCATTTTGATGCCCACTGTTGTGCAAACAGTTATCCTTAAGGGTCCTTGTGCGTTTTCATAATCGCTGTTTAATTAGGAAATTGTGAAAAATTTTCATCAGTTTTTTTTCAAATAAAAATTGTGCATAAGTTAACGAGTAATCTTCTAAGTGTTATACCATTTTGGAATCGCTATTAAATGCGCCAACTTTTAAGGTTACTTGCCAAACTCTCGTAATACGTGTTTTTCCAGTACAGCCAGTTAAAGTTGAGCAAAGTTTTACTTTGGAATTCTTGGTTGGGAAATAAGTGGCAATTTTTCCTGAACGAGAAAAGTTGGCAGTAAGGTTGCGACACCAGTTTGAAGTTGCATTATTCATCATTACATTGTAAAAATAAAATCCAAAAAAAGTTAATATTTGTAGTAACAGGAGTTGACAGACTGCCGTAGGGTGTGAAATTTCTATATCTTTTTCAAAGACCTATAATTTTGAAAACACATACACCAAATTTTTTTAAATATTTTTCTGATAGCTGTTATGACTTTGCCTATCACCCGGTTTCGGCTTGACGACGACTTCTGGGACACCCTGTATATATATGTTTGCTATTACGGGAAGACGGAATTTGGTAACTAAATTGAAATGGCTTATTTTTGGACTTCAATACTTTAATTTCTACCAAGATATATGCCCAAGGTGTACCGCTTTTAGCATTTGATCGTAGCGCCGCATTGCACAATCGTCAAACCAGACAAACATATTTTCAGCGCTCTCCCGGAGAACTAAGACAAACATTGCAAAACGCTGCTTCTCAAAAAGGTAACAACACTGATAACTGCTACCTACAAATAGTGATACATCTCCGGCCCACTCAATGAAAATGATACAGGACCTTCTTTCCGGTACGACCAATCCGATCCACATATTTGCTGTTTACAGCACTCTACATGCATAAATTCAGAGCTTCTGCCTGTGAACTCGAGAATAACAGACTAGCAGCGACTTACTCTATTACGAGAGACCTGGAAGTTATCACTGCTTCTGGAGGCAACCGGCTTTCAAAACGCAGTACAGAATACCTAGGATTTGATCTGGCACGTCAATACCGGTAGCTGTTGGGAAACTTTGCTTAGAGCTATAAATACTTTCGTCTACATTACCTGTACAAGGCACAGATAAGACCTAGCCTCGAGTACTGCTTTTTGGGGTGCTGGTGCCCAGACAGCATTGGCTCGATATTGCTCAGAAGAGAGCTTGTCTAACAGACAGTTTCGGGACCTTTCCGGATCGACTAGCACTTTCTACCGCTCCTCAGGGCCCTCCTCCACGATGCCGCCCCGCAAGTTTCTTAATATGCAAATAAAACTAATGTCATTTTATTTTATTTCTTTCATACACGCCCATGGCGGCTCAAGCTTAACAGCGCTATTTAAAAGAAGAATTATTTCTCGACGAACGACAAGTCTTAATGGGGATGTCACGCTGCCAATGTGTCTACTTTTTGTGAGAGAAAGGCTTTTCTCGTCTAAGTGCTGTTTGCAACTCTCAAGTAGCTGTTTAATCCCACTTTCATGCCCTATCAGTAGGGAGTATAAGCACCCAATAATCTAATTTCGTGATTGTCCAAAATTATTTCACGACACAAATTCTGCCTATAATAAACTATCATAAGATCTTGAAACCTACGTGGCCCTATGGTGTTCAACTATGCGGCTATTCCATGAATTCGAACAAAGAAATTGTGCAAAAGTTCCAAAATAATGTTCCGTGGGATGTCTAACGCGATTTGAATATGCGTCTGGTCAAGGAAACCGCGACCGATACGGAAGCTCTTCAGCCGTTGGACAACCACCACGATGTCCGATCAAACCTTACGGAAGTGTGTAGTGTTTTGTGTCTAAAGTAGAACGTGTGCGAGCGTATTATAGTAATTATACGGTAAGATCGTCCAAGGAACAGCAATAGATTGACTTTAATATTTGGGTATTAAAGAAACTCTAAAAAAATTACTCTCCATGTTCTGCTGACCTATATCACGAATGATTGATGTTTACCTCAAATCAGATGTGGTCTTAAAGCTATCGAAACCTGCGTGGGCTATAAATTCGAGAAAGTATAAAAAGCATCATCATGTCGAGTACTCGCATTCAAACTAACTTGACGTCATGACCTTCGAGAGTTCACGAATCTGACACTTGACATTTCTACTGTATTTTTGCTGCATACCTGAGAGATGGAGGAGTTTTCCTCAGAACTTATACTTCAGAAGTCCTCCAGCCTGTTGGTGCCCAAACGCGTCGGATTCGGTTACTTGCCGATAGATATACTTGTGAGAATATTCGAATACTTTGATGAAGACGAACTGCGTACGAATATCACCAGGGTGTGTCAGCAATGGAGGGCTGCTGCCGAAGTTCCGAGACTTTGGAACACTTTGAAGTTTCAGGGGCGTGCTATCGAAACAGATTTGATTTGCAACAAGATTTATCAGTTTCGTGATGTTACCAAGATTATCATAAAAGCTGTTCTTGGTAAGTTTTTTAATAGAAAAATGGTTATCCTCTTTGTAAAGCATCAAACCTTGAAATAAGTTGCTAAAAATGATTCAGGAAAATCTTGATCACAAAATTCCTTGTCTGTGTATTTTTTCCACCTAATAAAAGCTCTTGGCACAGGAAACTATAAATTATTGTTGAAGAAATTTGGAGTTCGGGAAAAAACATACTGATTACTATAAATTTACTTATCCGACAAATAGTAATCCGTTAAAGTATCAAAAATTTTCAGTCACAAAATGTTTCTCAAGTGTGGCGTCCGACAGAGCACCGTTTTGGGTTAACTACTGTTTGATATACATTTAAATGATATATTTCAAATTGACTGTACGTGAAAAATAGTAAGATTCCCAGAGGACACAACAGTTTTTTGTTGGTCTCGTTTAAAAAGTATATTTGAAACTGATTTTGTCGAAAGTATAATAACAAGAATTTTAGCATTAATAACTCTAAAACATATGTTTTACCATTTCCTCCATATTCCCCATTGCGTTGGGATTTTGATATTTTATATACTAAGTGACATATAAATCCGAACACCCAGTTTAAATGGTTTTATTTTAATAAAAGTTTGTATAAGTACTTAATGAAGCAAAATAAGTAAATGATAAAAATTTCAAAATGATTGCACTGCTTTAAAGCCCTTTGACCTTTAATAATGTGTGGATGCACCCTTATGTGCTACGCATTCTCCAACGCGCCTAGGCATTCTTCTGATCAGGTGGTCAATGTCCTCCTGTGGTATCTCATTCCAGGCAACCACCAACTCCTCTCGAAGTGCTTCTAGAGTCTGAGGAGAACGTTGCAAATTGAGCAATCTCCTACCCATCATATCCCACACGTGCTCAATTGGGGATAAGTCGGGAGATCTTGGTGGCCATGGTAACAATGTGACATCATTATGTTGAAAGAAGTCTATTGTGACTCTTGCAACATGTGGTCGGGCATTATCTTGTTGGAAAGTTGGATCTGCCAGGGTGTCAAGATAGGGTAAAAGATGGGGTTCTAGAACTTCGTGGATATAACGCTGCGCATTCATGTTACCTCTGATGAAGATTAAAGGTGACCTGGAACCATAAACTATAGCACCCCAAACCATAACTCCAACAGTGTGATGAACATGTCTTTCAACAAAAAACTGTGGACTCCTCCTTTCACCACGTCGCCTTCTAACCCTGGCACGACCATCGTGCATGCCTAAACAAAATCGAGACTCCTTTGGGATTAAATTATAAAGTTATAATATGATCGTATTTTTTAGATCCTATGATTGTTTTGAGGCAAATCTGCAGACGATGCAAAGACTTAACCTACCTAGTCCTAAGGAACTGTCCCGAAATATCAGAAGACAGTCTTCGATATCTACTCGTCGCCTGCAAGCATCTGCAGTCACTAGACTTGAAAGGAACCCCTTTTAAAGCTCTCATTCTTTTTGAAGAATTGCCTCATTGCCAAGAGATGAGGTCTATCAACTTAGGGGGTAACCCACATCTCAGCATGAAGAACGTAACCACTCTAGTAATGAACTGTCAGCATCTCGACGGTTTCCATTTGGGATCTTTCCAGCCTAAAGATAGAGTCGACCTCAATGATGGTACCTGTTACCTCATCCTCAGGAAGCTTGTCCATAACTTAACCCATCTGACCCTTGATTGCTCCAGTCTGAGCGCCGCTACATTTGCTTCAATCTGCCGTTGCAGACACTTGGAGTATCTCTGTCTCAACTATGCCTACAACTTCAGAGGTTGTGACTTTCAAAACATGTGGAAGACATTGACGAAGTTGAAGGTGTTGAAAATACGGAATGGACATCTGATAAGTGAAATCAACTGCATTAGGCTTTTTACCGAAGGTCAGGAGATAATGAGGAATCTTGAGGTCGTAGACCTTACAGGTTGTGGTAAGATAGCAAACGGTAGCATTCAAGCTATCTCCAATTGTTGTAAGAAAATCAAGAGGCTTATTGTAAAAAGTTGCAAGCATATTACGACAATTGACTCACTGGTTGAAGAATGTCCAGAGCTTGAAGAGTTGAACATCGGGTTCTGTGTGAACATCAAGTTTGATGCGGTACCACATCATCTAAAGAAACTGTTTATATGCGATACCGTCAAACACAGAATGTTCGCTAGACAAGTGATACAACAGTGCCAAAGATGTGAAGTGAGAGTATGTTTATCCGAATTCAATAAAGAAACCAAAATATTTGTATACGAGTAAGTCAAGGATATTTTGTATATACAGGGTGTAAACGTTATGGTAGTAATTACACTGGACAACAAATTTTAGTTTTTTATTGTATCTTGTGGGAAAAGTGCACTTCTTTGTTAATTTTGGGGCGCTGAATCCAAAAATGACAATGAAATAAAAAAATTAGTTGCGGTTTAGAAAAAAAAACTTTTTATTTTTAAGGATATATTAAAAAAAGTAACAAGATTCATATACTTATAAGGATCACTGTATGCGCTGTCTTTTTGCTGTTCTTTTATGGATCGTTTCTGGAGCATCTCTACCAAGAGTCCAACAGTAGTCTGCAAGCATGGAAGGATTCCACTTTCCCTGGTACCTTTTTTCCATTGTTGAAATATCCTGATGAAAACGATCGCCGATCTCATCACTTACGGCTCCGCAATTGTCAGGAAAAAAGTCCAGGTGTGAGTGTAGAAAATGTATCTTAAGAGACATATTACAGCCCATCTTTTGATACGATGACAGCATATTTTTGACAAGGGTTTTATAGTTGTCAGCTATTCTATTTCCCAAGAAATTAGTAGCCACCAGACGGAAATCATTCCAAGCAGTTTTTTCAATACCTGTTTTCAAACTGTGTATCTTTCAAAATATTTCGAATCTGTGGCCCAACAAAAATACCTTCTTTAACCTTTGCCTCACTTAGTCTTGGAAATTCCTGACGCAGGTATTGAAAAGCTGACCCATCTCTATCTAATGCCTTGACAAAGTTTTTCATTAGGCCCAACTTGATATGCAGTCGTGGTAATAAATTTTTTTTCGAATCTACTAATGGCATATGCTATACATTTTTTTGACCTGGCTCTAGGAATTGACGAACAGGCCAGTTTTGTCTGGTGTAATGAAGTGCCTTTGCCCGACTGTCCCATTCACACAAGAAACAGCAAAGCTTTGTGTAGCCTAGCTGCAGCCCAAGTAAAAGTGCAACAACTTTCAAATCGCCACAAATATGCCAGTGGTGCTCATCGTATTTTATGCATGTCAATAGGTACTTCGTATTGTCATATGATTCTGTCATGCGAACTGCATACCCTACAGGAAGAGATGGTAAAATATTTCCAATATGCAATAACACTGCCTTTAAACTCAATGTTGAACTGTCTATAAACAATCTCCATTCTTCTGGGTTATAGTTTATATTTAAAGCCGCCAGTAAGCCGTTAATGTTACTGCAGAAAACCAAGTTATTCTCCATATTGAAAAATGGTTCTAAGTCTTTGTGGCATTTACGAAAAACACATACCGAAACATCGTCTTCTAACAAGTTCCACTGCTGCAGTCTTGATCCAAGTAACTCTGCCTGACATTTTGGAAGTTCTAAATCTCTTACTACTCTTACTAATTCTGACTGTGTTATTTTGTGCGATTGGTGGCATGACGTGCTCGGTATAAAATCAGGATCTTTTGACGTTGATGGCATATCTTCTTCCTGACGAATCACTCGATCGCCATGATCTGATTCGTTTTCTGAATCGAAAATGTAGGATTCTGGGGGTTTTGGAATAGGATTTTCGTCACTGTGAATCACAGGTCTCATCGCAGATGGTATGTTTGGATAGTTAATAACCGATTTTTTTTTCTTGGACATACCTGTGGCTTGTCCAACACAAGGTACCATGCCAAAGTAACAATAATTAATATGATTTGTAGGCTCTCTCCAAACCATTGGGACAGCAAAGCGCATAGACCGTTTTTTGCCATTTAACCAGCTCCTCAGACATGAAGCACATGTATTACAGCAGATGTGGGGTGCCCACTGTTTGTCTTGATCACCTAGTTTACAACCGAAATAAAGCTGATAGGCCTTTGTTATTAGTGGAGTAATAGACCGTCTCTGAGATGCAAAAGTCACATCACCACACACGTAACAAAACTGATCTGGATTGTTTACACACTTTCGAGACATCTTGCATGAACGCTGTCAGCCAACTGAGGAAAAAATGGCTAATATAAAACAATATAATGTACACGTATGTATAACGTAACACAATCATGCCGATTACATCATCTTTCGTTGCCGAATATAAAAATGTAGCACGTGCATTCTTGTGAATTACAGTATATTAACACTGTCACAGCAGGAACACATATAATTACCGTATCTCTAAAACTTGAACTAATATTGAAAAAATAAGTTTCATTCCGGTTTTAGCACATTAAAAATAGTAATATTCTGTTGATTTTATTTAGGATATTTTTTGGCTGTTGATCGATGTTATTGAAATGGGTAATAGGGGGAGTCGAAACAAGTCAAAAAGTTCGTATGACCCATGGTCCAAAAAACAATGGATCTTTGTCTAAATGGCTTTATGGTTTACAACTTTTAGTACTTCATGTCGACCACAATAACCACAATATTCCTAATTTTTATAATTTAATCTAAAACTTTTTTAAATTTCGTAATTAACAAATAAATGGCCTTAAGTTTTTCTAAGTTAAGCCAAAATTTGTCTTCAGTAAGTAAGTTTCATTAAATTAAATATTTAAAACACACGTGACAACAGCGCGTCGGCCTTTCATCACCCTTATCGAACCGGCAATCGATCGCAAACGGTAACAGTGGTTAGTTATCGGGCATCGGATGTGTTGTTTTGTTTTTGTTCGCGTACGTCGTTGTGTTTATTTACAATATTCTCGAATCAAGAGTTCGCCGACATGTTAGTTTACGGTGAAGCTAAAGGAGAAGGATACCTCAGCTTTCTATCCAATAAACTACCAGAACGTTTGGAACAGACCTTAGACAACATGCCATTACAACGGAGACATAATTTGTGGCTTCCTCATGACGGGGCACCGCCACACATTTTTAGAGGGGTCATTCAGTATTTGAATAACCATTATCCAAATCGCTGGATCGGTCGAAACGCTCCTGATCCTCGAAAAAGGCCAGCAAGGTCTGCTTACCTCAATCCGATGGATTTTTGGTATTGGAGAGAACTTAAAGGGATGGTTTATGGGGCTGGTCCAATAAAAACTGAAGCACAACTTCGTGAAAACAAATTTAATGCTGCTGAAATAATAAATAGACATCTTCGAGGACCTAGAGTAAGAAGAAACTGGGTTCAGTTCCTCGGTATTTTGAAGTATGCCTGGGAGACAACATGGAAGCTCTTATTCTCAAAAATTGCGCTGAGTATGTTGACTATGCACTTTTACTGATACCAAAAATGTAACATTTACAATAATTCAACTCCTCCAATATGCAATTTCCAATAAAATTTCTAAACGTGAGCAGGGATATCTGGAACGCCCATCTCCTCCCCAATTCTTCGGCAATTTATCCAATACTATATTCGGGATTTTCACCTTTGACTTTACCGCGCTCATCAATGCTGAACTAAAAGAAGGCAGACAGAGATCTTTTTGGTACATTGGAATATTTCGTCTGCTTCCTCTCTGCTTGAGGATTGTAGTTCTGTATTTCAGCATCATACCGCTTCTTGTCGATTTCAGACATCCAAAAAACAAAATACCTCATTTTCAAAACTTTTGTCCATTACAGTACATCCTCCCCAGTGTGGTACGAGAAGTAAAACTCGATTTTTTTGAAAACTTTTTATAAAGGTTTGCCTTAACAAATTTGCACCAGTTTATCTCACGGCAGCCCTTTGATTCATCCAAAGTAGTGTTCAAAAAGCGTGATTACGAAAGTCGAGGTGTAAAATTTTTCACAAAGTTTCCAGATTTTCGCGTCGTCTAAAAGCTGCATCATCTCAGAAGCTACCCCAACTAATAGCTATTAAACGATTCACCGCCTGTACTGAAACGAAACAATTACGTATTGTGGCAACAGGCTTTCCATTGTAGCTTGTTCGCGAACAAAACGCAGCAAAAGCGCCAGTAAAGCCGTTTTGAAATCCAGAATCCAGATGTCCGGAGCAGCCAGGAACCGGTTGTTTTCTAAATAGAAACTGTAATTAATTATCAGGTTTGTGGGGATGAGGAAGAGAAACGTGCATCCGCACGTGGTGGAGAAGCCGAGGAGCTTTAGAAATTGCTTGGAAAATCGACACACTGCACAGTTGCTAGCCTATAAAACACTGTACAAGATTGAATTAGTAGCTCATTAATTTCACATTTCTCGTGGACTAGACCTTAGTGCCTCAATGGATTCTGTTTGACCTCGACATTTATACAAGGTGCTCCAAAAATATTGGGTAGGCGTTTCTGCATCTGTAACTAGTCCTGAAATAACAATTCCGCCAATAATAATACGCGCCTCTTCCCACTTCAGTTGGCCCACTTCAAGATTTGTACCAAAATATGCCTTCATAAACTAAACATGACGAAACTATTTACTTCTAAAACAATTTATTCTCTCAAAAACATTTTAGATACACCCTAGTCGTAAAAAATAAATATTTGAAATCACTTAGCCTATAACTAATAGAACATCTGAACAAGTAAACAATGTGCGAATAAATGCGCGAAGTTAACAAAGCAACAATTGAATGATTATCATTGGTTAACATCACCTTTATTTTTTATTACGGTTGAATTCTTTGGGGCATAGTGTTAACCAAGTTTTGGCAAAAATTTTGTGTAAAGCAATCCCATACTTCTTGAAGCTTTTGTCTCAGTTCGATGATTGTACGAGCAGGATGTTGTCGTAGAACCTTTTTCATCTCGGGCCACAAAGTTTCAATAGCTGACAGATCTGGACTGCTAGAAACCCATTTCAAAAGTGGTACATTATTTTCGTCCATCCATTTTATCGCCTTTCTTGAGGCTGCACCATCTTGCTGAAACACCAAATCTTGGTCGGATGTCAAACATTCCTCCATAACTGGTAAAAGCGATTCTTCTGAAATTGCCAAATATTTGTTTGTATCCACATTTCCATCAATAAAATGAAGTTTTCCTACTCCTTTTGATGACATACTGCCCCAGACCATAATGGATGCTGGAAATTTCACTTTTCTCTTCAGACAGTCAACATAGAATGCTTAATTTTTTTGGCGAATAACTCTACTGCGACTGTTATCAACACAAACTTCGAATCGGGCATCATAACTCCATCGTATTGCACACCATTGTTGAGGTGTCCATTGTCTATGTTCTTTAGCCCATCTAAGCCGATTTTTCTTTTGCAGTGGAGCTAATAGTGGCTTTTCTTTGGCCTATAAACAAGTTGTGCAACATTAGGGTTTTTACTTCACCTTTTTTATAAGAAATCTTACCTTGCAAGTGCTAAATCCCAGTTTGTTGGCCTCTCTATGAGTTGTGGACTTCGAAATTCTCCTTCCAACAGCATCACTCCACAGAGCATCTAATTGTAAATAATTGGCACGCCTGTTTTTCACGATTATTCTTCTTAATGCTCTTCGGTCGGCATTTGTGATATTACTTTTTTTCACATATCGTGGCTTAATATTAACTAGACCTGTTACGTTATATCTTCTAACAATATTTCTCACACTGTACCGCGATAAGTCTAACAAAGTTGCAATTTCTGAGTTGGATTTCCCAGTATTAAAAAATTTAATTATCAGTAACCGAATTTTCTCACTAATAACCTTTCCTCTACCCATTTTGAAAACCTTAACTACCCAAAACTATTTTAAACGTATTCTGACAGCTGTGAATTATAAAACCAATTGTCATGGCTTTCATTTTTCACAGCCTCCTATGCGTTATAGACTTATTTTGCATTGAAATGAAAATAGGTTGATATGCTGTAATTGCAACATGTGTTATTTTTATGCTGCAAATTTGATCGGGGAGTGATAAAATTGGTGTTTTCTATTATATATACTAAGTGACATATAAATCCGAACACCCAGTTTAAATGGTTTTATTTTAATAAAATTTTGTATAAGTACTTAATGAAGCATAATAAGTAAATGATAAAAATTTCAAAATGATTGCACTGCTTTAAAGCCCTTTGACATTTAATAATGTGTGGATGCACCCTGATGTGCTACGCATTCTCCAACGCACCTAGGCATGCTTCTGATCAGGTGGTCAATGTCCTCCTGTGGTAGCTCATTCCAGGCAACCACCAATTCCTCTCGAAGTGCTTCTAGAGTCTGAGGAGGACGTTGCAAATTGAGCAATCTCCTACCCATCATATCCCACACGTGCTCAATTGGGGATGAGTCGGGAGATCTTGGTGGCCATGGTAACAATGTGACATCATTATGTTGAAAGAAGTCTATTGTGACTCTTGCAACATGTGGTCGGGCATTATCTTGTTGGAAAGTTGGATCTGCCAGGGTGTCAAGATAGGGTAAAAGATGGGGTTCTAGAACTTCGTGGATATAACGCTGCGCGTTCATGTTACCTCTGATGAAGATTAAAGGTGACCTGGAACCATAAGCTATAGCACCCCAAACCATAACTCCAACCGTGTGATGAACATGTCTTTCAACAAAAAACTGTGGATTCCTCCTTTCACCACGTCGCCTTCTAACCCTGGCACGACCATCGTGCATGCCTAAACAAAATCGAGACTCGTCACTAAAGACAATACTGTTCCATTCCTGATCCCAGAGTGACCGTTGTCTGCACCACTCGAGGCAATTACGTCGGTGTTCTCGAGTTAAAGGGAGGACCCAGTGTGGCCGGTTTGAAAACAAGCCAAAACTTCTCATTCGTCGGTAAACACTTCGCATGCCAATAGGTCTTCCGTGTTTTGCAAACCATTCATTTGCAATGGACCTGGTAGTGGAGAAACGGTCCCTTAAGGCCAATAATCTTAGGCGGCGATCTTCACGGTCTATTGTTCTACGGCGGCGTCCAGTGCCCCTTGCTCTTTGCGTACGGCCTTCTCGAAGCCATGCCTGACAACACCTAACCACAGTGTCTACACTTCTTTGCACTCTAACTGCAATTGCCCGAAAAGAAAGTCCAGCTTCCCGAAGTCCCACTATACGGCCCCTATCAAACTCACTAAGTTGACGAAATCGTACAGGTCTCCGTACTCTAGGGATCGTAACCGATCGTAAAGGATGTCAAGAACCAAAATCCGCCAACGTTGATTCTTTACTGCGGCTGAAATATTCATTTTTAGAGCGTTAGTGAATTAAAAAAAAGCAGTATAAAAACCGGAATGTCCAACTGATAAGGCTGAAAATTTTTTCACTTGTTATTTACAGTAAGATAAATACATTCACCAACTTTTATTAAAATAAAACCATTTAAACTGGGTGTTCGGATTTATATGTCACTTAGTATATAAAGAAATATCAACTGATTTTACTTTTTAACACTTAGGCTGACTAGGTGATATCGTACTGATGAATCTCGAACAGTCGAACAGCCTCGTCGATTTTTTGGACGCTGCAGTTCTGGCTGAATAAATGAATTAAATAAATACGGCTCTATGAATATGCATGGATAAACGGCGCATTTGCTAGAATAATCCGGTAGAACTTTACCTACAAACACAGTGATGTCATGGAATCTGATAAATGTAGGTAATCTTCGTGCAAACGGAAGATTTATCAGTAGTTGTGCTTAACGTGCAAGGTACGGAGGGAAGATTAAGGGGACTTTATCTAACAATTGGACAAAATAACCAACAAATAGCAGTTGATTTCGGCTGGTCGGAGTCCAGATCACGGAGGTCCTGAACCGGCACGAACACATCTTTCCACTCGCGGCAGCTGCTGGAAAAAAGCTATGCTATCTGTTCATGGCTAAGACGTACTCTTCTTTACATAACATGCTCACTCCGTACAAGGCGCAAATAAAATCTCGGGTACTGCTCACATGTTTGGGGTGCTGCCGCTTCGACTACGTTATCTATGCTCGGTATTGTTCAGAGGAAAGCTGTCCGATCTAGCTTGCTTCTACCGCTATGTCAACCGGCTTTGCTCCTGCCGTAAATCGAGACAGACCCACCAGACTCCGGCCTCCCATCCCAGCCGTGTACATCCAGAACTGGTCAATACGACCGCTCCTTTGTCCCTAGGATGCCGGTATTGTCGATCAATCTGCCTGAGGGAGCTTTTTATAGTTCTACTAACCTTAGGCAGCTTAACAAGGTGTCGTCAAACTACTTATAACAGCCAAGGTGCCCCGGTATTTAGGCTTCTGTCCACGCAGCTGCTTTGGTATAATAAAGACGGTGACTTACATGATGTATGAATGAATTCTATGTTTCTTTATTGCCTTGTAAAGAAGAGAAACAGTACGGTGCTAAAGGCCATCAATGTCACTCACGCGCTTGATTACCAATAAAAAAGGTTTCATATAACAATACCCCGTAAAATGCTTTAGGATTCCATTAGTGGGTGTTAGAATGATATTTAGGAACTTGAGCAATATAGAAGTTTTTGCTTTTGCATATAGTTTTTGGGGTCACCAATTCATGTTTCACACATTTTTAAATATACTATTGCTTATGTCTCAGAAACTGCTAACTTCAGAGAAAAGTGCCCATGAACCTTTTTTCTGAATGAGACATCGACAGAATTTTAGACCTACCGATAAAAAGATTTAGCAAAAGTCGTTCTTTTAGGATAAGGCTATGCAAAAAACCGGATTAGAACATTTTTCCGACAAAATTCGAAAACACTTCCTGGACTATACAGAGATTATAATGACGCGCGACGATCAGATAGTAGAGGACACGACCTCAAATTTTTGGTTACATCTGAAATTATATACTAAGTGACTTATACATCCGAACACCCAGTTTAAATGGTTTTATTTTAATAAAAGTTGGTGAATGTATTTATCTTACTGTAAATAACAAGTGAAACAATTTTCAGCCTTCTCAGTTGGACATTCCGGTTTTTATACTGCTTTTTTTTAATTCACTAACGCTCTAAAAACGAATATTTTAGCCGCAGTAAAGGATCAACGTTGCCGAATTTTGGTTCTTGACATCCTTTACGCTCGGTTACGATGCCTAGAGTACGGAGACCTGTACGATTTCGTCAACTTAGTGAGTTTGATAGGGGCCGTATAGTGGGACTTCGGGAAGCTGGACTTTCTTTTCGGGCAATTGCAGTTAGAGTGCAAAGAAGTGTAGACACTGTGGTTAGGTGTTGTCAGGCATGGCCGTACGCAAAGAGCAAGGGGCACTGGACGCCGCCGTAGAACATAAGACCGTGAAGATCGCCGCCTAAGATTATTGGCCTTAAGGGACCGTTTCTCCACTACCAGGTCCATTGCAAATGAATAGTTTGCAGAATACGGAAGACCTATTGGCATGCGAAGTGTTTACCGACGAATGAGAAGTTTTGGCTTGTTTTCATACCGGCCACACTGGGTCCTCCCTCGAGAACACCGACGTAATCGCCTTGAGTGGTGCAGACAACGGTCACTCTGGGATCAGGAATGGAACAGTATTGTCTTTAGTGACGAGTCTCGATTTTGTTTAGGCATGCACGATGGTCGTGCCAGGGTTAGAAGGCGACGTGGTGAAAGGAGGAATCCACAGTTTTTTGTTGAAAGACATGTTCATCACACTGTTGGAGTTATGGTTTGGGGTGCTATAGCTTATGGTTCCAGGTCACCTTTAATCTTTATCAGAGGTAACATGAACGCGCAGCGTTATATCCACGAAGTTCTAGAACCCCATCTTTTACCCTATCTTGACACCCTGGCAGATCCAACTTTTCAACAAGATAATGCCCGACCACATGTTGCAAGAGTCACAATAGACTTCTTTCAACATAATGATGTCACATTGTTACCATGGCCACCAAGATCTCCCGACTTATCCCCAATTGAGCACATGTGAGATATGATGGGTAGGATATTGCTCAATTTGCAACGTCCTCCTCAGACTCTAGAAGCACTTCGAGAGGAGTTGGTGGTTGCCTAGAATGAGATACCACAGAAGGACATTGACCACCTGATCAGAAGCATGCCTAGGCGCGTTGGAGAATGCGTAGCACATCAGGGTGCATCCACACATTATTAAAGGTCAAAGGGCTTTAAAGCAGTGCAATCATTTTGAAATTTTTATCATTTACTTATTATGCTTCATTATGTACTTATACAAAATTTTATTAAAATAAAACGATTTAAACTGGGTGTTCGGATTTATATGTCACTTAGTATATGATAAGAAATAGTTTAATATTACCTATTTTGATTTTAAAATGCAAATCTGCTAGGTTAAATGTTGATCTGTGTGGTATAATCAGTTATCAGCAAATTGAAAATTTATCGTACCAGGATTTACCACGGTACGCGATGATCTAACATGATATAAGAGAAATTTTGAGGTTCAAATGTAACTCAGAAATTAGTCAACCATACGGAAATTGTCGCCGAATTTGCAAACGATATTTTAGTGATAGCAAATAACATAGTGAAAACATTTTTGAAGGGGGGAAGGTGGCAAGGGGTACGCAGGGGTTGAGCCACATCTGAAATTCTCTCTGGCCCCTTAGACAGGTTAAGTAACGAATCTGTATTCCAGGCTGATGAAAATAATGCTTGAAAACCAGCATAAAAGTTGTAGTATAAGCGCCATTTTTAAACATTTTATTGTGTAACAAAGGGTCATGTGATACTTCATTTTTGAGCTCCTTATGAGCACTTCATAATTATAGATCGTACAATCACCGTCTCTCATAATGGCGTTATTGGTAAAATGAGGTACTATAAGTCAACAACTAATTATACATTATACATTATATCCATCTCCTTCTTGTAGGATGGATTAGCAATAAGGTATGGGACATTCAGCTGAAAAAAGACGTCTTCTTACAATGAAATATTGATGATTGATTGATGAAACATAAGCGACTGAATGTACGAAAGAGCTTAACTTTGACAGTCTGTCAGCTTGTCATATTGAGAAATGATGAAATGATGATTATTTGATCCATACTTATGAAGCACTCGTGAGGAGGGAGAAAACGAGGTATTACTTTTACGCAAGAATATGGTTTTCATGCATTTATTTCATTACCCTGAATTTCACCTTGATAACTTGTCCCGCTCAAAAAATAAGTACACGCTTTTCTCTGGTTACGTTTTTCACTAGAAAGTCCATGTGAATTGCTGTTGAAAAGCGTGAGTAACAAAAATCAAAGTCTCATTTTGGTATGAAATAAAGTTCCATGAAATCTCGGCAGAAGATGTATCGTGGTACACAAATTTTCTTAAAAGTTTGTTACACTGCTCCGATCAAGATTTAACCTGGCAAGTTCGCACTATACCATCAAAATACGTATGTCTAGTTTTTATCTTGTCTAAAATGACTCAAAAAGCCACGCCTGTATCACTGTTCAGAAATACATTGCCCCAAAAGGGTAATAGAACCACACCCACTCTCCACCAAATATGCTAGTCTCCCATTTCAGGTGTTGACAATTTTGACGTGTAAACATGATTAAAATGTATAATCCCCATGATGCACAGCCAGGGAGTAACCCCTTAAGCCGCCCATCAGCCATTCTATCCTAGCATTCCAAATCCTAACACGTGTACCAACAAAATGTAAAAGGTCATGGGTCGGTTTTACCAGGAACTGTGTTTATGGAACGATAAAGGTTGGCTTATGGATTTTCAAGGGATGGTTGTGCTTGCTTCTAATTCACGACATACATAAGCAAGTACCCAGATTGTCCAACCAATTTCTTTTGAGTCTTCTGATGCAGATTTTGTTAAGGTAGATGGAGTTATTACTATTATTCTTATTATGATAATTGAGATGAGCAGAGTACAAAGTACTATAAGCTCATGCAGTAAATATAGTGTACGGACACGTAACACAAATACATCAAATAGAAAAAATAAAAAAGACAGTTCATAGCAATAAAGTTTGTACACTCCTCCAGCTATCATACTGCACTTTGAAGCTATTAACTGAAGTAGCACCAACCACACTTTCAGGTAAACTATTCCAGGTGTTGAATATGCGGTTGGGAAGAAACCACTGTCGGACTGTTGTTTTAAATGGCTCCTTATGCAGTTTGAAGCTGTGTCCGCGTAGATTGCTGCGCGTCAGACGGTATAGATGCATGAGGTTGGTGCCCATCAAACCATGAAGTATCCTGAACGTAACTATAAGATCGCCACAAAGTCTTCGCTCAGAGAATGAGGTCAGGTTGAATAATTCAAGGCGATCTTCATAGCTTGGTCTTCGTGCTCCAAAAGGGATACGAGTAGCCCGACGCTGTACTGATTCGACGAGATTTCTATCGCGCAGAAGCACAGTGTCCCATACCGGGCCAGCGAATTTAAGAATTGGCCTCAAGAATGCCTTGTAAATGTAGGCGCAAGTGTTGACATTGGATCCTTTGAAAGACCTCTCCAGCATGTATAGAAGTTTCTTGGCTTTTGATGTAACGTGGTGAATATGCTCTGACCAGGAAAGACGATCGTTGACTACAACGCCCAGATCAGTGTGGCTGAAAACTGCTTCGATGTTGTGGTCAGAGATCTTGTATGTAAATCGCGGATTTGTCTTCCCGAGGTGAAGGACACAACACTTAATTAGATTTAAGGGTAAAAGCCAACTGACTGACCATTGACAAACAATATCAAGATCTCGTTGAAGCATAGCAGAATTTACGACAGTATTGTGTATCAGCTGAACATGTGGAGGAAATCAATGCGGGCAGGTCACTTGTATACAGAAGGAACAGCACTGGCCCCAAGACGGAGCCTTGAGAAACTCCACTTGCTACATGATGAAGGTGAGACTGGCTATCACTGACGCGTACAGAGAAAGTCCTCCCGGTGAGAAAAGCCTTAATCCACAGTAACAACTCGCCTCTTATTCCCATACATTCCAACTTAAACAGAAGCCTTCTATGTGGTACGCGATCGAAAGCCCTAGAAAAATCTAAGTAGATTATATCAACAGGAGTCTTTGTGTCCAGATACTGAGTCCAATCGTTGAGAGAGTGGAGAAGGTTGGTCATTATTGATCAACCAGGGAGAAATCCATGCTGATTCTTAGGGATAAGGTCATTTTCAAAAGCAAATGACAGGAGCTTATCTAGTATGATTCTTTCAGCTATTTTGGCGGCGATAGGAACGAGACTTATTGGTCGATAATTTTTAGCGGAGGATTTGTCGCCCTTTTTGAATACAGGGGTAACAGAAGCACTAAGCCAGCATGAGGGTAGGGTATGAGATCTAAAAGACGATGTGAATATCGAGCTTAATGGTAGGGCCAGTGCTGAAGCGCAGTTTTTAAGTACAGCAGCCGTCATCCCATCTTTACCAGGGGAGGAAGAGGTCTTCAGATTTCGCAGGTGCATTAATACATCTTCAGGCAGGAAGTCAACTTCGCAAAAGCTGTTGGGACACCTATGGCAGATAGTGGTCGGTAGAAGGTCTCCATTAGGCTCATCGACGAAGTCATCACTAAAGGACTCTGCCAGTAAGTTGGCAGATTCGGTGGCATCCTTGTGGAGATGACCGTCAGCGTCGCGGATCTGAGGTGATGAAACTTTGGAATTCAGGTTTGTTCTTAGATACCGAAACAGCTTCTTCTTATTTTTGGAGGTAACGAGTTTTCGTTCATAAGCTTGCTTGGCATTATGTAACGTTCTAGATAGGAGGTTAGAAAAGGATCGATGAGACACGTAATCTTGTGAATGGCCACTCCTCCTAAACCGTTGCCACAAAGATCTCTTGTGACGAAGCATCCTCGATATGTTGATCCAGGGCTTTGAGGGGTCACAGTATACCTTCTTTGTGGTCAGACTTGCCACAAGGTGGCAAATAATCTAAATTAGAAACAAAGTCGGCGTCGTTAACGAATATCAAATCCAGAGCCCTAGGCGTATGTCCTTCCCTGAATCTCGTTGGACGATCAACAAGTTGAGATATGCTAGAGTTGCGTAGCAAGTCGATGTACGCAGCAGAAGAAGATATGCATTCAGGAATGGTTGACATAGGCCAGCTAATGTCACGTAGACTGAAGTCACCAGCTATGAAAAGGTTGGTGTTTTTATTTAAGAGATCTGAAATGAGACTGCACAGGTGTGTGTCTCCCAAACAGGGCCGTGGCCGATATATGCAGCCTATCGTGAAGCTGAAATTTGGGCACCTCAATTCCAAAAATAGATTGTCAGTGCCATCGAAAGGACTGAAAGAGGGAGATACCGAGAAAGCCGACGCGATTTCCGTGCGAACATAAACGCATACTCTACCAAAACCAGGAGTGCGTGGTGAATCCATTCTGTATAAATAGTATCCAGGCAAATTGTTGGAAGAGTCGGACACGTTGGAATGGAGCCATGTTTCAGTAAGGCAAACGAACGTTGGATTATTGTCTCGAACAAATGCTTGGAGTTCAAGTAGCTTAGAAAAGAGAGACTGTATATTAGTGTAACAAACCGTCCAGTTTGCCACAGAATTTATCAGTTTTTTGAAGGTGTGATACCTGGGTAGCTGTGTGTACTATAGAAGGTTTACCATGAACGTATTTAATAGTAATATTACTTTCGCCTGTTGTTTGACGACGTCTAAGCTCTTCGCGAAGGTGTTGTAGTTCTTGCATTTGACCTCTGGTTTTGTCGTCAGAGATTTTTACGTGACGAAGCGTGGGGTGGCTAAGGATGGAGTTTTTCTTCCGCAAAATATTGCTGACGATAATAGGTGAGGAAAACACAACTCTAATTAAACGATTGCTTGAAGTTGTTCTGCCAAGGCGAGTGATGCTGAGTCGGTGATTTTCGGCGGATGGTTCAATATGCCTAATTATCTCTAATACTATGTTTATGTCATCGTTCCCTTCAGCTATGCCCCTCAGAATGATATTGTGGGAACGTCTAAATAACTCCATTGTCTCAGCTTGGGAGCTTGGGGCAATAGGGGTAGAAGAAGCGCCGTTGCCTGAGTGCATCGTCTCCATAGAGCTTGCAAGTCTCGATTCAATATTAGCAATGTTAGAAGACAGCTCTGTTTGAGTAACCTGGATATTTTGTATTTTCCATTAAGGTACTTTTACATTTTGATCTTACGTCATCATTCAATGGTTTGACATTTCGTATTAGCTGTATCTTATCTAGAGACTCAGAAACTTACTTATAAAATGTTTGACAGCTAAGGATCGCATCAAAGTACTATCATTGGTAGACGTATTCTACCCGAAGAAGCAAGGCCTATACCGAATACTATCTTAGGCAGAGGCTGTATGAATATGACTGACGACGTTAGTTCATTAAATAAGCAATTTGAGGTTATACATTGCAAGCCTACATTTCTCTTTTGCTACTAAGCTAAAACGTCTAATATTCCGCGCTGGGCCCTAAAAGTCAAATAGCTAAGGGATGACACACAGGTTTTGAGAATAATTTATGTTTTCATAAAGTTATGAATTACAGTTTTTCCGGGTCGATCGAGTGATTCGTCAGGAAGAAGATATGCCATCAACGTCAAGGGATCCTGATTTTATACCGAGCACGTCATGCAACCAACCACACAAAATAACACAGTCAGAATTAAATGACCTTGTAAGAGATTTAGAACTTCCAAAATGTAAGGCAGAGTTACTTGGATCAAGACTGCAGCAGTGGAACTTGTTAGAAGACGATGTTTCGGTATGTGTTTTTCGTAAACGCCACAAAGACTTAGAACCATTTTTCAATATGGAGAATAACTTGGTTTTCTGCAGTAACATTAACGGCTTACTGGCGGCTTTAAATATAAACTATAACCCAGAAGAATGGAGATTGTTTATAGACAGTTCAACATTGAGTTTTAAGGCAGTGTTATTGCATATTGGAAATATTTTACCATCTCTTCCTGTAGGGTATGCAGTTCACATGAAAGAATCATATGACAATATGAAGTACCTATTGAGATGCATAAAATACGATGGGCACCAATGGCATATTTGTGGCGATTTGAAAGTTGTTGCACTTTTACTTAGGCTGCAGCTAGGCTACACAAAGTTTTGCTGTTTTTTGTGTGAATGGGACAGTCGGGCAAAGGCACTTCATTACACCAGACAAAACTGGCCTGTTCGTCAATTCCTAGAGCCAGGTCAAAAAAACGTACAGCATATGCCATTAGTAGATTCGAACAAAAATTTTATTACAACCACTGCATATCAAGTTGGGCCTAATGAAAAACTTTGTCAAGGCATTAGATAGAGATGGGTCAGCTTTTCAATACCTGCGTCAGAAATTTCCAAGACTAAGTGAGGCAAAGGTTAAAGAAGGTATTTTTGTTGGGCCACAGATTCGAAATATTTTGAAAGATACACAGTTTGAAAACACTTTAACAGGTTTTGAAAAAACTGCTTGGAATGATTTCCGTCTGGTGGTCACTAATTTCTTGGGAAATAGAAAAGCTGACAACTATAAAACCCTTGTCAAAAATATGCTGTCATCGTATCAAAAGATGGGCTGTAATATGTCTCTTAAGATACATTTCCTACACTCACACCTGGACTTTTTTCCTGACAATTGCGGAGCCGTAAGTGATGAGCACGGCGAACGCTTTCATCAGGATATTTCAACAATGGAAAAAAGATACCAGGGAAAATGTAATCCTTCCATGCTTGCAGACTACTGTTGGACTCTTGTTAGAGATGCTCCAGAAACGATCCATAAAAGAACAGCAAAAAGACAGCGCATATAGTGATTCTTATAAGTATATGAATCTTGTTACTTTTTTTAATATATCCTTAAAAATCAAAAGTTTTTTTTCTAAACCGCAACTATTTTTTTATTTCATAGTCATTTTTGGATTCAGCGCCCAAAAATTAACAAAAAAGTGCACTTTTCCCACAAGATACAATTAAAAAACTAAAATTTGTTGTCCAGTGATGAACCAGTCTATACAAAAAATCCGTTGTTAGAGAAATGCGCAATCTGTTCAGAAAAACGAAATTGCTCCATTAAGTAGCAAAAATTAATCAAATCACATCTCTGTACTGTTAAAATGTGGATATTAAAAAATGTTCTGTCAATATGCTCGATCTTACTAATATGTATTGCACAGTGTGGTACCGAATCAAGTCACTATACTCTATCTGGTCGCGTTCATAGCTTGTATATAGAATTGCAAGTATTGAGACAGAAAATTTTCTAGTATTCCCCATCATGAATGAACCCCAACATTTTGTTAGCTGATGAAGCAGTGGTATCCATATTGACAGAAAAATATACTTTTTGATCAACGATAACTTTGAAATCATGGATTTCCTCTTGACGGTGAAAATAAAAGTCCTTCTCCAAAGCTGTATGTCATCCCATACTCTAACTACCACTGCCTCTCGCGGAATATTAAACAATCTAGTTCAGTAGAAAGAGATAAATGCTTGCAATTCATTGTTTTCTAGCCTCAAATTGCCTATTCAACCAATCAGCATCGTCAGTGCTATCTATAAAGCCCCCACTTGAACGCCTTTTCATCGGGAATGAAGTGCATAGTGAACAAAAAGGTAAAATCTGTGTCATGTAGGTTCAACTGAAGCCTGAAAATGTTGCAAATATTTCACTGCCAGCATATGTCAGACAAAAAAAATATCGGTTTCAAATTTCTAGTGTTTCTAATCTCAAATCCACTAAATGTCTCTTATTTTCACGAATATAAGTACTAGTATTTCAGTCCGATACTCGCTAGGTGGCGTGTTTTCTAAGCTATGCCTGTTATAAATTGAGTGCAGTGACACGTAAAGAAATTAATCTTAGCTCGCAAGGCCATCTCATAATCTACAATGATTTTTATGTAGCTAATGCTCCCCGAGCAGACTGTTACGAAGCCTGCACAGCCTGGTAAAGTCATCAATCTTCCATGTTACACGAGAACGTACTTTTGTGAAGTGCATTAACGTATATCAGAAAGGAAATTTGGCATTTGAGGCCTGATGCAATGAATCTGCGTTAAGCACCTTTTTCATAGCGACTAAGGCCTGTACTGTCAGTCATCCTACGATTGTAGGACGGCTGTATGGCCTCCTTGATTTTCAAAATCGCATGTCATCTTCGGTAAGGTACTTGAACGTACTGCTTTAGATTTCTATTTTGCTTTCAATCGTGATGTTAGATTATGTCTCTTTTATTGACGATTCCTGCACAGGTATCCTGTTTCCCTCAAACGAGTTGGAATTAGACATAGTTTTCACTTTGTAGACACGTGACACCCACGTCCCACACCAAGGCACCACTGAGAGACAATCGAGAACCCTATATTGAACACCACTACTCAAAAAAGTAGCTAAACCGAATAGAGCTCTGCACGGAGCTGTGAACGCGTAGATATCCCGCTGCGCCGGCGGTTGGCGATAGACTGAAGCGTGCGAGTGCTGTACCTCGATGTGGCGATACGGTACGGCCTGGAAGTATAGCCACGCCCCTTTCCAGCTCCTACTCCGCGCGTCTGCTCCCGAAGCAACTCGATGTTTACGTTGCCGGTAGCACTCACACGCTTCATTTTCTCAACAACCGTCGGCGCAGCGGAATGTATACGCATTCACAGCTCCGTGCACGGTTCTCGATTGTCTCTCTGTATTGCTTTGGTGTTTAAGTTTTGTGTCGTGGGTGTCAAGTATCTCCAAAGTGGAAATTAGGTCTGAGGGAAACAGGATAACTGCGCAACAGGTGAGCCTTGCATACTCAGCTAGTTGTGTGTTAGGGCTGACATCCTATTTTTTTTTAATAAATTGCGCACATTGCATACACTGAGAGATTAGTCGTATACTGAGGTATATCTCAATCCCCAGATCAATATTAGTAAAAGAATCACTTCCAAAGCGACTCATTTTCACTACATAAGCTGACTAGCACTGTTTTAAAACAATATTACAAAATTAAGCTTAGCGGCGTTTTCTGCTGTCCTGGGAGGCCATAATTACTTGTTATCAAGGGTATTGTAATTTTTGGTGACAACAGCTGACAAGTTTTGCCGCGGGTAAATTGGAAAAAAATGCTGACAGGTACTGTCATACAATTTGTCTATTTATAAACCATTTCCAATTCAAAATTCCGCGTTTGTGATTGTTGGAAATTAAGTCGAGGGAATTAGTCGTCATGAAAACCGCAGGACAAGTTTCAGATGCTACATTAACACAAAAACTGGTGCCACGGCTTGACTTGTGTTTGAATGTTTATGGAGGCTAGGTTGAAAAATGAAAAAAAATTTCATATTTTAGTTTGTGATAAAATTTACATTCATAAATAAAATTTCTCTGACTAGACTACAAAATGGTTCTTACTTAAAAAATGACCCTCGGATAAACCGTTACTTCCATGCTATTTTTTTAGGTTAATAACTGTGGCATGCCGGCGATTTACGATTGTACAAATGAAGCCAGAATGGTGGAACGACTTGATTTTTCTTCAGCTGATACAATTAATCTTAGCAGTGATGGTTGAGGTTTTCTAGGGTTTTCCTCGAGTTTGATAGGGGCCGTATAGTGGGACTTCGGGAAGCTGGACTTTCTTTTCGGGCAATTGTCGTTAGAGTGCAAAGAAGTGTAGACACTGTGGTTAGGTGTTATCAGGCATGGCTTCGAGAAGGCCGTACGCAAAGAGCAAGGGGCACTGGACGCCGCCGTAGAACAACAGACCGTGAAGATCGCCGCCTAAGATTATTGGCCTTAAGGGACCGTTTCTCCACTACCAGGTCCATTGCAAATGAATGGTTTGCAGAACACGGAAGACCTATTGGCATGCGAAGTGTTTACCGACGAATGAGAAGTTTTGGCTTGTTTTCATACCGGCCACACTGGGTCCTCCCTTTAACTCGAGAACACCGACGTAATCGCCTTGAGTGGTGCAGACAACGGTCACTCTGGGATCAGGAATGGAACAGTATTGTCTTTAGTGACGAGTCTCGATTTTGTTTAGGCATGCACGATGGTCGTGCCAGGGTTAGAAGGCGACGTGCTGAAACGAGGAATCCACAGTTTTTTGTTGAAAGACATGTTCATCACACTGTTGGAGTTATGGTTTGGGGTGCTATAGCTTATGGTTCCAGGTCACCTTCAATCTTCATCAGAGCTGACATGAACGCGCAGCGTTATATCCACGAAGTTCTAGAACCCCATCTTTTACCCTATCTTGACACCCTGGCAGATCCAACTTTCCAACAAGATAATGCCCGACCACATGTTGCAAGAGTCACAATAGACTTCTTTCAACATAATGATGTCACATTGTTACCATTGCCACCAAGATCTCCCGACTTATCCCCAATTGAGCACGTGTGGGATATGATGGGTAGAGATTGCTCAATTTGCAACATCCTCCTCAGACTCTAGAAGCACTTCGAGAGGAGTTGGTGGTTGCCTGGAATGAGATACCACAGGAGGACATTGACCACCTGATCAGAAGCATGCCTAGGCGCGTTGGAGAATGCGTAGCACATCAGGGTGCATCCACACATTATTAAAGGTGAAAGGGCTTTAAAGCAGTGCAATCATTTTGAAATTTTTGTCATTTACTTATTATGCTTCATCAAGTACTTATACAAAATTTTATTAAAATAAAACCATTTAAACTGGGTGTTCGGATTTATATGTCACTTAGTGTATTTATATAATAAGGAAATTGTTTTTTTTCTCAGTTATCCTATAAAACTGAACATTTATAAATGTTACGCAGCATAGACACCAGGCGACGCAAAATATAAATAACAGCTTTTTTTAGTTTGTTGGCAAACATTGCTATGCCTCAAATTTTATATATCTTCATTGGTATCCCTCACTGTTTTATTCAAAGCTTCTTTTTTATATAACATTCTAGCAAAATATGAGATGTAGCAAAATTGTCCGATGAGCTGGCAACGCAGCAATCGAGGTGATAAGAATGACAAGGTCAACTGCCAAGACGTATGTAAGCGGTGTTCAACGATTTCGAGAAAAATCTCTTCTAGTCTAGTAGAGTGCTGCAACTCTATTTTTCTGTTTACCCTCTGTCATACTTCATTTTTGGTAATCCTACATGACCATGGCATTTTGCGCACCCTGAAATAGTGATGGTCAGTAATTATGATCTTCACATATACACATTATACGTACTGTAGCATCTCCGACATCGACAATAGACTAATTGCACTTATCATACGATGTTTCTTATCCGTAGAGGAACCATCTCGAAAAGTCTGTTTGAATGAATCAAGTATATAATATGAATATGCAATGATTTGTTTTGTAACTTACCTACCTTGATCAAGGGAACAGCTTGGTTGTAAGCTTTTGAGCTTTTATATATAATTAAATACACTTCCATTTGCATCAAATTGTTCATTTTCAGATCATTAATACCAGATATGGGATTTGTTCATTGTCGGGAATTATTACTGATTGATCAACACTATTTGCAAGAAAATAATAAATTATGCTTCTGCCTTCGATTCATGGGTCTAAAATTTCTTAAACGTCAAAACTCACATAACCTCTAGCCAGAATTGTCAGCATCCCGGAAATCAAAAGCAGGACATACAAGTACCTTTCCGAAAAAGACATGATATTATCGAAATCAAGGAGACTATAAACGCGTCCTACAATTGTAGGAACGACTGACGTTACGGCCCTTAAGCTAGGTGAGGAAGTGTATACCGAAATAGAATAATTACATCTTCAAGACGTTTTAAAGCCATATTTCTTTTTTGGAGATGCCGCAGACGATGTAAAGACGATGTGTGTTATGAATACTGAGCGTGTTTAAAATGTCTTTATAATACGTTCGTGATGTCTTTAGTGGGACATTAAAAAGAACTAATAATAAAAAGCCTTAAAAGTATATTTATATAAAAGGCGCTTTTGAAACCAATTTAGTTTCTTGAACTGTCAAACACTGGTGGTGGCTTTGACATATCTACAGTATATATTGAAATAAAGAAGTGTGTACAGGTTGTCGCATAATCTTCTTAAATAATTGATGAATAAGCATGAGCCCTATAGACAACGCCAAACAAAGTGGCGTGCACGTCATCAAGGTGGGTGTGTTGAAAAATTTACATTGTTGCCAAACTTTTTGTAAAATAATAAAATTTATTATTTACATATCTAGGTTTATAAGCAATATTAACCTCAAATGAGAACAAAAATAATAGTATAATAAAATTATAGATCTGTACTTGCATAATCATTAAGTATGACAATTATTGATCAGATGACACTATGAAACTACCATATTTAATTGATAGCTTAAAGGTACTGAATAAAAATCCAAATGGGGTCCTCTAAATTTTATGCATGGTATTTATTTTACAGAATTCATACAGAAAAATGCATTCTAAAATTAGGTAAGCTACTGGTGTAAGCTTTTTCTGTACAATAAAGTTAGTCGGAGTTTCTTTCTTCAGCGCTGTCTGAATCTGAATCTTCATCACTCTCAAAGTTGATTATTAAAGGTTCGATGTCTGGTCGATCAAAAATTCGTTCTCTTTCATACCATTTAAAAATTTCTTGCTCAGTATGGCGAACACTATTTTTCCACATGTCTGGGGTAACCGTTTGTAGAGCCTCGTTCCACATATCCAAACAGTCTTTTTCACTGTTACCATCTCTACCAATATGTCTGTTATAGTAACCTTTTGCTATGCCCCAAATTAACTCAATAGGGTTAAATATACAATGGTAAGGAGGCAGACGAAGAACTTTGTGCCCATGTTGTTCCGCCAATTCATCAATCACGTATATTTTAGGTTGTTTGTTTCTAAAAAAGCAGTTATTTTAAGAATAGGAATAAACAAAAGAAATATAAACTGTCGACCAAAATATATATAATTAAGAAGCATTATGTACCGAGCAACAATACTCAATAGCTCTGTTTTAAACATTGTGTTTAAAAATGGTATGTTTTGATTTGTCAACCAGTCTTGGATATTTTTTTTTGTCCATGCATTGTTGGGCACTTTGTTCAATATCATGCTGTGATAAGGGGCGTTATCCAGTATAATCATAGATGGACTCTCCAATTTTTCTAATAACTGATGTTGAAACCATTTCAAAAAATTGTCCTGGTTCATCTCTCCATGGTAATCGCTCAATTTTGTTTTCGAAGAAAATATCGCTTCACTACCCTCAATAAACCCATTTTCATTTCCAGCATGTAATATAATGTATCTAAAATATATTAGTTTTAAATTTTATAGTGCAAATTGTGTGAAAGTACATACCTTTTACCATCTGTTTTAATAGCTTTCACGCTTTTTTGGTTTCCATTTTGCCAAGAGCGACCTATGGTCCCATTTTGAAATATCCAAGTTTCATCGAGGAAGACAAACTGGTATAAGGCCTCAACCTTGGCTTAATTGTATTGCCTTAGAAATTCCACCCTTTTCAAAGCTATACTTGGTAGTTCCATGAGCCCTCGTCGCGGATT
The DNA here is from genome assembly GCA_963669975.1 of Acanthoscelides obtectus. Taxonomy (NCBI): domain Eukaryota; kingdom Metazoa; phylum Arthropoda; class Insecta; order Coleoptera; family Chrysomelidae; genus Acanthoscelides; species Acanthoscelides obtectus. Next base: position 15,972,290 of record CAVLJG010000005.1, read on the forward strand.
GTCCTTAAGCCACTTAAATCCAAGATCTCTAAGCAACCGCCTTAAAGACGTGGCACTACCATCAAATAATGCCCTATCTCTTAATCGAGACCATAAAGTTTGTATCGTAACTTGTTCTTCTGAAACCATGTGTAATATGACATTATAATTTAGTTAACAAATTAATGCAAATTTCTGATAAGTTATTATAATAAGATCTTACTTTTGTGATACATATTATAGATCACTTCTCGAATGGCACTTGTATCCAATGTCGCTGTGTTGGTTACACGTTTAATATAACTCCGCTTTTTTTTGGGCGATTCTAAATTTGCATCACTTTTCACACCCTCGGAAATACGACTAACTGTCCTTAAACTAATTTTTAAAGCAGCAGCAACACGCTACAAAAAATGAAATAAAATTTCACTATTATTAATATACATTACATATAATTATTAGTAACCTACCTCTTGAACAGCATTTAAAGGCAACAAAGGCCCGTTGTTGTCCCTTTCTTGCTCAAAGTAGTGCATTAACGAGGCCACGAGTTCCTTACACCGACTATTTAACTGTTTGGGCATCTTTATATACCAAAATTGCCTTTATCTACTCGTAAAATGAATAATTTTGTTTTGAAACAAACAGTTGTTGATTTACAGTATGCGGGGCCAAAGGATTTATAAAGATTTGAAATGCCACAAATTGATTCAGTGTCAAAATTAATACAAATGTCAGTTCCCAGTTTAAATAAGTTTCAAGGTGACAATGTGTCAACGCTGCGAAATCGGTTTAGTGCGTTTACATGTCGATAAGTGATTGGAGCGTTTGCAAAACATTTTATTTCGCATAATGCGTCTAAATTTATCAGAAAGCAACTTATGTGATATTTTAATAACAATGTTTATATGACTATTAACCATAATAAGAGAGTAATGACCATTTAACAATGTATATATCACATTAATATGAAACTGCAATAGAGCAATTGTTTGTGATAGAAACCTAGGCATTAGGTCGGGGAATTTTTATCGTGATGACGTGCACGCCACTTTGTTTGGCGTTGACTATAGCTGTTGTTACACTCTCTATTAGCACAAATTAATCAAAAAGCCTCTAACCAAAAACCAAATTGAACAAATATCTTTCTTGACGCGGTGATCAAAATGACGTGGCTCTTGATTTGTAATTGTACAGGTTCTATATTCTTGAAACATGGCGGCAACCTTTTGTTCAAATTCGTTTCCATTCAAAGCTTAGATATACTAACCTTTAAAGATAGATAATATTTATTTCTTACATAATAAACGCACAAGGGAAAAGACTATCAAAATTTACAGCATTTTTCCGAAGTAATTAATGAGGTAAACCAGATTGGTCGCGATAAATCTTCAAGAACAGTTTCCCCAAACGTACATCGTTCCAGGATATCTGGCTTCATTATATAAATTCACCATAATTGCATATATTATTTCAAATAAAGGTGAAGGTGCCTCGTACAAGAGACTAACGGATCTCTCAAAACATCTGAAAAGAACTAGTGACGTGATCGGTAATTCAAGTCAATTAAAAAAATTAGGCACTCCTAAGCTTACTGGGAACTTCTATAAGCTCAAACCTTCCAAGTTAACTGCAGTCGAACCAGTGGAATTTTTCAAATAAAACGTATTGACACAGAGGTAACTTCAGCGGATGCAGCAATTTGGGGGCACCTAGCTTCAGGTTGTATTTACAAATTTTTGAAAATTTCTAGTAGTTTAAAAATCTTCAAAATAAAAATGGATCTTTGAACATTTTGGAACGATTGAAAATATATAAAAGTCGAGGCCTACTAGATCCATAGCTGCTAATGTGCACGAAACAGCGTTGTCTGCGGTTGGTCGTTGTTACAGAGATGAAAAGCAAAGATGTCCAATTCACAGTCTGGAAATTTAGATAACGTTAAAGAGATTCAAAGTTCCGAAAATTTTGCAAATTTTTATACATTAAAAAATTGAAAATATACATTTTTTATAACGGCGAATTGAGCAATTGTTTTGATACCTCGTGTGCGAGTACGTTAGGGCAGATAACGCATCGACAAGAATGCTGCCCACTGAATACTCCAATCCCATTTGTCTGTTCAATAATGTTATTCTGCATGGTTTAACCAAATCTGCGGCAAAATTGCCGAAGCGGGTCCCATATTCACCAACGTTGTGTGGTCATTCCATATGCCGCGGGGATTAATAAACGAGGGTAATACTCAAATACATTGCATCCAAGTATCGAGCTTTTCGGACGGTGTATGGTACTAAATACTATTAATAATTCCTGTTATTGCGCGATATGTAGTTGTGGCTGCATCTAATTCTACCTTACATAATCACACTGAGAAAACAATTTAGTAAGAGAATATGGAATAATTTTTAGATCGACATTCAGATTAGTGAAACTATCTAAATCATACGGTAATGAAATGGTTGGTCAAATGTGCTGTACCTCAGGCTACAGTTTTAGGCACTCTACTATTTAATATATATTAATTTGAATGATGTATTCAAAACTAACCTCATAGGTAAAATAGTAAGTTTTGCTGATGATGAAATCATTTTTTTGTGAACTTTTCTACCTTTCACATCATGCGCAAGACATCTACCCGATTATTTAAAGCCTTCCTTCAAAATAGACAATACAAATATAGAAATTGACGGAGTGGACCATATAAAATATTTAGACATTTTTTAGATCAACATTTGAGGTGGGACGTTGCATACATGCAGCCTACATTTCAAAAAAAATAAGATTTGTTACATATAAAATCAAGTGCTTCACAGGCGTATTGTCAGAAAATTGTATGCGTAACATTGCCTCAATTAAGCCGCACCTAATGCATTGTATATTATTAAAACAATTTGGAAATACATATAATTTTAAAAAGAAATTATCAAAATGAATACGAGCAATAGGAAGGCAATATTCCTTAAAAGTTATCATACTCTCTACTATATATATTTCATTGATATAAATAAACGTTTCTTTTAACTTTTTTATTTTGATTTTGGAACACATTTCAAGAAGTATAGATCCATGTACAGGCACTGTCCTGTGGATTGAAACATTTGTTCACCCATTCTGTTTGGTTATTGTCCTCATACAGGGTGTTTCAGTTCATTGTTGCATAACTTTAAGATTCGATAGAACTTTTAAAATTAATGCATAGAGTCTATATAAACATGGGTCGAAAAATGCATGGCTTCCGAAATACAGGGTGTTTAAATTTACTTTCTAAAATAGTTTTTTTTAAATATTTCGAACAATATTTGATGTATAACAGTGAAAATTGGTATACAAGGGTTTTTTGGTACGACAAAACGAACCATGGGCATAGTTTTACTGTACCCGCTAGAGAACGCTCTCTACTGTACCTGTAGTGTATTAAAATGACCGAAAAAAATTTTTTAGTGCAATTTTTTGCTTTTTGAATAAAAAACTGATTCTTCGCACTTTTCAACATAAAAAAGCTCTCGTGTGAGTTTTCGTTATAGTTAGCCGTTTTTGAGATATTTCGATTTTTAAGGTTCGATGTATTTTTAATTATTTATGGGAAAATAATATTTTTTTACATTTTCGATTTGGGCATTACAAGTAATTAAGATGATCGTTTAGATTGTGTTTTTAAACACAGCAATAATTCCTAACTCCAAATAAACACAAAAAAACAGAATATTAATTTATTTAATTTTCCAATATTATTTTTAACAAATTAAATTAATTATTTACAACTAAAATGCTATTGGATAGTTAGGACAAACATACAAAATCTAAAGTAGTTGCTCGCAATGTAAACCCCATTGTTCAATACACAATTCACATCTACGAATGATCGAACATGGTATAGCATTTTTCAAATAAGGCCTTATTTCATCACATGCATTCCTGATTCTGTCTATTAGCATATCTCTTGTGGTTACGGGAGTCTGGTACACTTTTTCTTTTAGAAATCCCCAGACAAAGAAATCTAATGGATTTAGGTCAGGGGATCGTGGAGGCCAGGCGAGTGGTCCATCTTTCTGGATAATTTTCGTCCTGCCAGTTTCTAACTATTCTCGAATAATGAGCTGGACAACCATCAAGCTAGATCCAGGCCAATCTTCTTAAATCTAACATAACATCTTCCCACATATTTGCATGTTCAGCCTTTAAGAATTCCAAGAAGGTCGCAGCATTTAACCTTGCAGGCAAAAGGTAGGGTCCAAATATCCGATTACGGTAGATACCAATCCACACGTTCACACTAAATTCATGCTGAAAATTTCTTTCCCCAACTGCATGCGGATTTTCATGCGACCAAATATGTTGATTATGAAAATTTACCACTCCACGTCTAGTGAAGCATGACTCATCGGTCCATAAAACGTTACTTAATCTACTTTTGATCCCTTTGGAGATTTCCAAAACCATTTTCAATTATTTGGCGATGCACTCTTACAAATACTGAGCGAGTTGGATGTCGTCTGTTTGGAAATCTTCGTGCGTATTCTCTGGCTGCTTCTGTTGCGTTTCCATTTACAAAGCCATACACAAAATGAATATCCACTAAATTTCGATTGGAGAATAAAAATGGCATTTATATAAAACTTACAAAAAAAAGGCAGGTAAAAGAAACCAAATTTCGTGCATTCACAATTGCAAAAGAACGTTTCAGGTTTCAACAGACAACAAAACTAACTGTCAACTAATTGACGTTTAACCTTATTCTGCTTTCAATTTCAAAAATATTTGAAGACACAGCCTACTTCTAAATATTATCGAGATACTGACTTTTTAACGTTATTTTATCATAAATAATTAAAAATGCATCGAACCTTGAAAATCGAAATATCTCAAAAACGGCTAACTATAGCGAAAATTCACAAGAGAGCTTATTTATGTTTAAAAGCGCGAAGAATCAGTTTTTTTATTCAAAAAGCAAAAATTGTACTAAGAATTAATTTTCGGTCATTTTAGTACACTACAGGTACAGTAGAGAGCGCCCTCTAGCGGCTACAGTAAAACTATGCTCATGGTTCGTTTTGTCGTACCAAAAAACCCTTGTATACCAATTTTCACTGTTATACATTAAATATTGTTCGAAATATTTAAAAAAAACTATTTTAGAAAGTAAATTTAAACACCCTGTATTTCGGAAGCCACGCATCTTCCGACCCATGTTTATATAGACTTTATGCATTAATTTTAAAAGTTCTATCGAATCTTATAGTTATGCAACAATAAACTAAAACACCCTGTATAATGAAGTAAATAAATATCTACTACCTCAACTACTACTTAACTACATGAGTTACAAAAATGTACAATTTTAAATTTAGCTATGTTTTTCACACTTTTTTGAAATAAACAAATGAGTTATACGAGAACTACGCATGGTTGTTTTGTATAGAGACTTGTGGCGTTCTGGTGAACCATAACAGACAAGTGGCCGGTGATCTGCTTCTCTCCTACCGATATACCATCGCGCTTTAGCCCTGCCAAACAGACAAGCCAGGCTTCTGTTCCGAATACTGACTCTGTCTCTGTTAGTCAAGCACTGGCCACTCATTTGTTCCAAAGGTTCCAATATTGTGGCACAATTATCCAAAGCTAAGATCGTTTCTGTTGAAAATAAGGAATTTATTAGTGAAATTTAAATTTGCGTACCACTCATCTGTAAGGTTAAAAAAAAGTTATGTAACTATGCAATTATAAATGCAACGCGTATTTCAATGTCGCATTGTAGAGGCAGTTTTTTACTGCCCAATAATTAGAGACGGAACAGCGCTTGGCGAGAGCTCCATTTTACAAAGGCTCAATTTAGAAAATGGAAGCCGACTGAATAATAGACCCGCGACTGTAAAAATTCATGGACGCGTAAAAAGCGGTAAACGTAAACTACGGCGTAAATATTAAGGTAACTGATGTCCACGTTTGCACTCGTACAACCTGAGGCCGCATTTTTAAAATGCGCTTAAACGACTGTTTCTGTTGAAATTACCTTCGTGTCGTAGTACTTTTATTTGCAAAAGTTCCACCAACCTGACGCAGTTAACTTGGAACTTGCTAGTTCAACGGAATTTGTAGTGAGTTGGCTCTACTATTAATTTCCCCTAATCATCGGTCTCAGCTTCTGACACACTCATCACTATTTTAAATAAGCACCACAGTTTTCTTTGCAACTCTGAGTTTTTCGTAATTTGGGATATTTATTTTTTTATAATTTCTAGTATGTCAGAGCAGCATGTTTTACGCCTACAAAAAATGCCCTAGGTGGCTTCATTACAAAAAGATGTCTAAAGCTTTTAGGTAAAAAGTAAAATTATTCAAATGTTTAGGATTGATAAATAATTGTCTCTACATAACTGCCTTTTTCTGTATAAGACCTAGTCTCTACTACTGCTCACCCATTTTGGGTGCTGCTGCCCAAACCAGATTCTTACTCGATGCCATTTAACAGAGGTACGTCCGACAGGTCGATGACACTTGTAGGAGAATAATAGACGTCTTGCGACCTTTTCGCACCGACGCGACGCGACAGGTGGTCCGTGAACTGGCTTTCTTCTACTGATATGTCAAAGGGCTTTGACCCTCAGAGCTTGCCCACATGATACCCTGGGCGACCAGCCTAACAGACAGACCCCAATCGTGACTGTCGATCTTCGAACATCCCGACCCTAGCGTGTTGGGATTGTGGAGCAATCTGCTTGGAACGCTTTCCCCAATTTTGCTAACCTTAGGGCCGATTTCACCAACATTAATATTATGGACCAATGGGAAAATACCTTATCGAAATGCAATTTGACAGAAGCTGTCATTTCTATTGAAATATTGAATAAAATAGTGAAAATTCGACTGTATTATAAACAAGACCACTTTTTGATTCCAACATGATGTTTTTGTACAGAAAAAACAGGACAACTTTCATGTATTTTGATATATGTTATAGGTTTACATTTAACAATCCGTCATCCCCTTCAGCGAATGGGAATGCGGCAAATAATAGCTCGATTTTCTAGCTGTTAAATTTGGCAGCAGATTTGGACGTTTGATAATGCATGGCACTCTCGAATTTACCAACTTCAATATACTGAAAGTTATTATTACATACCTGTTGAATAGTGTGTATTTGTTTGTATTTTGCAAGAAAATAGAATATAAAATACATTCCATCCAATTCCTCATCTTCCTTTACGTCATAATAGTAATCATTTATTAATTTATGGGTTAATGAATTTCTTCAAAGCAATAAAAACATTATGTCCTCTCCATCCTAAAACACAGATAATATGTGTAAGACGTGTCAATCCCTACATCTCCCGGATGCATAATGCAATTACTATGGACATGGACAAAAAATTATGAAAAATGTTTCACAAATAATGTCTCTTAAGTACAAAAAACCATAAAAACTAGTAATGTTTTTCTTTTTGACTGGTCGGGATATCTATCTGTCAGTCGCAGGGTTGCCAAGTCTAACGACGATCACGTCCCGTGGTGGAGGATGCGAAATGAATCTTTTACATTTGCTGGTTTTGAATTTTTTGGGCATGTCTGGTAACAACGTATGAAGTGAAACTCGCTAACTTCATAAATTTTCAGATTTCGTACAATTTCTTTGAAAATGATGAAAGATATGTCTGATTTGGCAGGGTATTGTCGCAGCCAAATGGCAGTCACTCTTTCTGACACAGTCCGGATCGAAAGAACACGATGAAATGTATTGATACTTCTAAATATCGGATCGTATCGAACATCCCTACTATCAAGATGTATAACCCAAGGTACCGACGGAGCTATTTTGCGGCGTCATGGAAATAATTTTAAATTTTCATTTGCATTTTTTCAAGTGTTGTGCAATGATTTGGGAAAATGTCAAGAATAGTCTTATAACGCATAGTAGAGTATATTTCAACAGTTGGCGTTACTTACTCCACTGGGACCAGGAGGGTGAAACGGGATATTAATGCATAATCTGGCAACCCTGTCGCACCCTCACAAAATGGCCGCTGACAAACACAAAACGCCGTGCTGTCATTGAATAGCATGGAATTAAACTTCCAGGGTATATGTTTTGTGACTGGTGCCAAGAGTTGACACATCCCACACATATGTATGTCACTCCTTGAAATGCTATAATCAGCTGTATTCAAATCATGTCGAATATAAATATAACCTAGAATGTGTACTCGTGAAAAAGAAGAATATGGCAAATATGTAGTTTTTTTTTGCAGGTTTTAGGTTTGCTGATAGGTTTAAGGCATATATTTGGGAATTTCTTGATCGCTGTGAATATAGTGTGGATGTTTGTTCAGTTCCTGAACAACGAAAAATATTCAACTTTATGGATGTATGTATTTCAAAAAACCTTAATGGTTTTGTGGGAATATCAATCTAAGGTGCCATAATGGTTCTGATGAACGGCAAGTAAATGAATGAATGTTTGGAAACGAGCAATATCTTTTGGTAGAGCCTGTCATCAAGTAGGTGCTTATTGGCTATCTGCAAGAGGTTTATAGGAAAAAACACCCAGTATCACATATCAATTGAAGAAAATAATATAAACATGAATAAAAAATCAACAATAGTAATTAAAATATGAATTTAATTAAAAAATTAAACATTTCTTAGAAGTATTTGTATTTTCTTCATATTCAATAAGCTGGTGATGTTTCAATGACAAGTTGTTATCTCATACTATGATAGTATTTTGTTTTCAACATTTCATAGCTATTGGTTGCTAAAATTTGTTGATTGGAACTTGAAGCTCATTCGCTGTATCTGACGGTCTGTTACCCTATAGGTTGAGAATAACGGACTGTTGTTAGTGAAATTGGCCCTTAGGCAGTTTAGAAATCAGGTTAACAAGGTGTCTTGAAGCTCTTTATAGGTATAAAAGAATTACTTAGAATTCGTAGTTGTTTTGTGCTCTCTATTTTGACGTTCGTAATATTTCAATCTTCTTGTTCGAGAGATGAATGTATCCAAGTCTATCCTCACTGATCGCAAAATGGAAACAAACGAGAACAAGTTGAATGCTAAAGTAGTGCTGGCACATCCGTACATTTAATTTATTTCCCCTTCCTAGAAGACTGTAAAGTGTGCCAGCGGCACGATAGCTTTCCAGCCAGCCAGTAAATCTCCCTGTTATCCCTCGGAACCCGGAAGATTCGGGATGGTGATGACGCTTCGCATTTCTACATCCGGAACGCTCTTTCGGCAGAGTAGCGGCACCTGGACAATGAGCGTTAGCGCTGTACAGGTGGAGACAGGAGAAGCAGATTCCTGTAGTCCAGTACTTTTAAAATATAAAAAATCTGGCTAATTCTAAATACGGATATTTTAGAATTACATTTTCAAATTCTTCGAAATTTTCCAAATACTAAAATTTTCGAAATTTCCAAAATATTCAGATTTTCAATATTTTAGAGAAGTTCAGGATTTTCCAAATTTTCAAAATGTGAGATTTCCAAAATTTTGAAGTATTCAAGATTTTGAAAATTTTCACTTTCTAAAATTTCCAAAACTTGCAGAATTGAAAAAAATTCCAGTTTTCAATATTCTCCTAAATTTCCGAATTTTTGCGATTGTCACAGATTTTGGAATTTCCAAATTTTCCAAGATTTCCAATGATTCCAAGTTTATCAAAAATTTTAAAATTTTCAAAACTTACAGATTATTCAAAATTTTCTAAATTCTAAAAATCTTCAAAACGTTAAAGTTTTTCAAAATGGTCAAACTTTCGGGAGTTTTAAAGGGTTTGAAAAATTTGAAAATTTTCTAAATTTTCAGATTTTAAAATCTTCGAAATTATCAAAATTCTCGCATTTTTCAAAATTTTCATGTTTATAAACCTCTCAAGTTTGAACATTTTAAGAATCTTGAAAATTTTTAAAATCCAGGAAATTTTGTTATTTTTGATAACTTTTAAAATACTGATAACTATGACAATCTTATAAACCCTGGCAATTTTGGTAGTGGAAATCAAAAATTGTGAAAATTTTTAAAATTTCGTAGTTGTTGAAATTTATCAAAATTTGTACAAATTTCAAAATCCTCACGATTTTCAAAACTTTCTAAACCTTTAAATCCTCGAAATTTTAGAAATATACAATATTTTTAAAATTTTCAAAAACATTTTCGGAATTATCAAAATTTTCAAGGTTCCTAAGATTTTCAAAATTTACAAGATTTTCAATATTTTCAACATTCTAGAGATACCCAAAATAGTTTCAACATTTTTAAATATTTAAAAATGTTCAAGGTATCAAAAAGATTTCTAATAATTCCAAATTTTCAAAATTTTCAGGTTCTTTAAGATTCAAGAAATTTTCAGAATTTTCAAAATTTCCAAAACTTTCAAAATTTAGAAAACTCAAGTACTCAAAAAATTAATATTGGGAATATTCAAAACATTCAAGATTTTTAAGATGGTCAAGCTTTCGGAAGTTTTGAAGGGCTTGAAAAATTTGAGAGCTTTGAAAACTAACAACTGAAAATTGAGGGAATTTTGAATGTTTTGAAAAGTTTCAGTATTTTCAAAATTTTCTAAATTTTCATTTTTCAAAAATTTTGAAATTATCAAAATTCTCACAATCTTCAAAATTCCCAAGTCTATCAAACTTTTCAAATTAATCGAAAGTGTGAACATTTTAAAAATCTTGCAAATTCATAAAATTTTGTGTATCTTGAAAATTTTGAAAATCTTGGAAATGTTAAAAATTTTGTAGATTTTGAAAATCTTGAAAATTTTGGAAACTATGAGCAACTTGGAAATTTTTCTAATTGTCAACATTTTGGAAATCGAAAATTTTGAAAATTTTGAGAATTTCGAAAGCGATGAAAATTACAAAATATTCCACAATTTTCAAAAGCTCCACGATTTTCAAAACTTTCTGTCTTTAAAATCCAGGAAATTTTAAAGATATTCGAGATTTTCATGATTTTTAAAATTCTCAACATTTCAAAAAACTATCAATATTTTCAAGATTTCCAAGATTTTGAAAATTTACCAGATTTTCGATATTTTGAAATTGTTTAATATTTTCAAGAAATTTTTAGAACAATTTTAAAAGTATTTAATTTTTAAATAACTCTGAAAACTCTAAAATTTTTGGAATTTCTGAGAAGTGCAGAAAATGTTGATTTTCCTGGAAATTTTTGTAGTTTACAAAGTATTGAAGAGCTTCAAAGCTTTGAAAGTTCAAGGTGATCTATATCCGTGGTTTTACCTCACCAGTACTTTTAATCAACTGGCAGCCACGTCAACTACACCGACGATTGAGGATAGGAACAATTTAAATTTCAAGTATACATTTTCTTTTATTTCTAAACTAAATCGAGTAATATTCTGCGAACTTCTGTTTTCCTAAAAAGAGAAATGTATGAATACCTTTCTAACCTCAAATTGAGTACTTGATCAATTGTTAATGTATTTTACATGGTTGCCAGTCATCTAGATAACCGAAGACTATAAATAACTACAAGGAAAATAAAATCGCTTATCCTGGCAACATTGTATCCAAGGCAATCCCTCATAAATTACTCATACCAGATGAAATTCTATACTGTATCTCATTAGCAGAGATAATTAGTGATCATTTTTCATGAGCATCTAACAAAAGTGCTCTGAAAGAGAACCGATCTGTTCTAATTTATAGCTTTTAAAAGGGGGAATAGCTCAGTGGGAAACTCTATCTTACACAGTACAAGCGAAAAAAGCATTGTCATAATTACTTGGTAAAGATAATCCTTCACAGGCAAAGTTGCATCAAAAAAGGCATATTTTAGCTCCATAAAATGTGTAATTAAATATAGTGCTGAAGCGACGGTCTTTGAGTTTCCATTGCGAAAATTCTTTGAAGTCAGAAATGAAGTTCTTCAAGAGCAATAAGCACGTAGTTATCGCTTGCATCTAATTTCCGTTTCTTTAACTAAATAAAAATAAGAAACTCGGTACGATTAATGTCCATTAAGGTATGTTTCTGACGCATGATGAGTTGTGGAGAAAAATTTTCCTGGAGCCAGGAGGTATATGATCAGTAAAATCTGTGACTGAGAACTTGAGGATCATACGATATAAGTTACCACTGGCCCTGAAAGTACCGTCTAAGCATTGACACTATGTGCAAGAAATTTGAGATCTATTTTACTCAAAATCACCTTAAAACTGAAAACTACTTCACAACATTATTCAAGATCAAGATAAACCAAAATATGTGTGTAAAAATAAAAAAAAAATTAAAAAAAAAATTTACCTTATTTTATAAAGTATTCTCCCGACAAGTATTTCAGTGCGGACCTGTATTTGATCGTGAGGTCTTGGAGCACCGGCATGCCCTCTCCTGTGAGGTCTTAAGTCACCTGATTCACGAGCCCGTTGTACTACATTAACAAAGGCACGAGGGGTTGGTTGCACTCGATTGGGAAACCGATCCGCATAAACATGTGCCATTTTTTATTTCGTTTGAGCCACGCAGCAAACACCACTATTCACTCACGCGTTACCGACTGACACATTGACTGAATAAAAACATCGTGATCAGCGTTTCAAATTCTTTCGCTTTTTTGTTTCCGATGCGATGAACCGATAAGGCGGATTATATCCGTTGTTTCCAAACACGAGCTCATAATATTATTATTGAGACAGGGCGGTACTCAAACTTCTAAAGGGCTATAACTTTGTTACTTTAATTTTACCAGAAAAATGTTAAAGGAAAAAACATTTCTTTTGATCAGATCTACTCACTGTTAAAATAAATGACTTAACTATGTAAAATGGCCTCATAAGCATTTAATCGTATTTCATTGCGATAACGGACTGACAAGCCTTTTGGATGCGCTTTATTTGAAAATTGACGACTCTGACCTCCATAAATATCCCTAGATACATTCACATGCATACCCATTTCCAATTTTAGAGCTGAAATGTGATATTCTAGCTACAATGTGTTCCATTTACGTTCGATAGTATAAAATGCACTTTTTTATGTCCATGTGTAAATTTACATGGATTAGCCGTAAAATAGTCAATGTTCTCAGTAATGAACTTTTGATGAATAACATTTTATGAAATGCATACATGGGGCATATGTGTGGGGAATCTCTCCTTCTAGTAAATGCCACTCAAAATGATTAAAGTACTTTGTTTTTAAACTATAGAAGACAACCAAAAACGCTTTCTGTAACAGACTATAATACGTAGCAGTAGAGCTAGTTGTAGAATTGATGGTTTTCTACGATCACCGTCATGTGAAGTTAGGAGTTCCACTGGGATCCGTCCCAGGGCCACTAATCAAGAACGTGCTATACGATGGGCTTTTGAGGATAAAGATGTTGGCAGCAACTCGCTTGATAGGTTATGTTGATTATTTGGCAACAAGAGAGTAGTCGGAGTATCCTAGTATACGGAATAACTAAGATTAACTGGACTTTTTTCATACCTAAGCAATCACGTAGGTAGAAGCTTAAATAGCAGGACACCGCCGTTGGTATGACGAGCTTGAAAATCCGATTCTTAAGCTGCCTAAGGTAAGAGGTACTGGAAAAAGCCTCCTCAGGTAGATTGTTCTACAATCTCGGTACCCCAGAGCAAAGGCGCGGTCGTATCGGCCAGTTCTCGAAGTACGAAGTTCGACGCGGTTAGGATGGCAGGAGTCAATAACGGAAAATCCTATATTCTAGCGCACCCTGTATGCTAATGGTATGATGATCCACCCTATAACGTTGAAATTAAACAGTGAACCCAGCTAACGAGGAGATACTAATTAAAGTTGCAAGAACTAATTACCGAAACTGCATGTTGTAAGAGAGTTTTCGATAACAATCCAATTTCCCTAACATCCGCTGGCGAAAACGAGCTGCAAAATAATCATAGTTTCGCCTTACAATTAAGTTTTTGCTTACCAGTTAGCCAAGCTTCAGTTCTGCGAAATTGCAGCTTTAAATTTTCAAACTCTGAGTACAGGGTGTCCGGCTTTAAATTGATCCCCTGTAACATTCTTATATGATCTTCTATAACAAAAAGTTGTATATAAAAGATATGGAGTATAATATAAAGTTTTTCGAATAATATTTTTTGTATGTCGGGTGTCCTGGATAAGTGCTATCGAATACAGTTTTTTCTTTTTAAATGGAACGCCCTGTATATTTCCAGTGAAAATAATAGTCCATTTTTGTCTGATTCTAAATATACTAAGTGACATATAAATCCGAGCACCCAGTTTAAATGGTTTTATTTTAATAAAAGTTGGTGAATGTATTTATCTTACTGTAAATAACAAGTGAAAAAATTTTCAGCCTCATCAGTTGGACATTCCGGTTTTTATACTGCTTTTTTTTTAATTCACTAACGCTCTAAACATGAATATTTCAGCCGCAGTAAAGAATCAACGTTGGCGGATTTTGGTTCTTGACATCCTTTACGATCGGTTACGATGCCTAGAGTACGGAGACCTGTACGATTTCGTCAACTTAGTGCTTTGGATAGGGGCCTTATAGTGGGACTTTGGGAAGCTGGACTTTCTTTTCGGGCAATTGCAGTTAGAGTGCAAAGAAGTGTAGACACTGTGGTTAGGTGTTGTCAGGCATAGCTTCGAGAAGGCCGTACGCAAAGAGCAAGGGGCACTGGACGCCGCCGTAGAACAACAGACCGTGTAGATCGCCGCCTAAGATTATTGGCCTTAAGGGTCCGTTTCTCCACTACCAGGTCCATTGCAAATGAATCGTTTGCAGAACACGGAATACCTATTGGCATTCGAAGTGTTTACCGACGAAAGAGAAGTTTTGGCTTGTTTTCATACCGGCCACACTGGGTCCTCCCTTTAACTCGAGAACACCGACGTAATCGCCTTGAGTGGTGCAGACAACGGTCACTCTGGGATCAGGAATGGAACAGTATTGTCTTAAGTCATGAGTCTCGATTTTGTTTAGGCATGCACGATGGTCGTGCCAGGGTTAGAAGGCGACGTGGTGAAAGGAGGAATCCACAGTTTTTTGTTGAAAGACATGTTCATCACACTGTTGGAGTTATGGTTTGGGGTGCTATAGCTTATGGTTCCAGGACACCTTTAATCTTCATCAGAGGTAACATGAACGCACAGCGTTATATCCACGAGGTTCTAGAACCCCATCTTTTACCCTATCTTGACACCCTGGCAGATCCAACTTTCCAACAAGATAATGCCCGACCACATGTTGCAAGAGTCACAATAGACTTCTTTCAACATAATGATGTCACATTGTTACCATGGCCACCAAGATCTCCCGACTTATCCCCAATTGAGCACGTGTGGGATATGATGGGTAGGAGATTGCTCAATTTGCAACGTCCTCCTCAGACTCTAGAAGCACTTCGAGAGGAGTTGGTGGTTGCCTGGAATGAGATACCACAGGAGGACATTGACCACCTGATCAGAAGTATGCCTAGGCGCGTTGGAGAATGCGTAGCACATCAGGGTACATCCACACATTATTAAAGGTCAAAGGGCTTTAAAGCAGTGCAATGATTTTGAAATTTTTATCATTTACTTATTATGCTTCATTAAGTACTTATACAAAATTTTATTAAAATAAAACCATTTAAACTGGGTGTTCGGATTATAGTATATTTTGGAAATGTTATAAGAAAAAGATCTTCCAAATAGGTAGGTATGATGAGCTGGTGGTGTGATCGTGGTTTCAGACCTTATGTTTACATTATGTGCATCTTGGCGAAGGGTTATTTTATTATATAAACTCGAAGGAGTTTTCATAGTTGCAACCTTATGATAAAAGCATGCGCTATGCAGCTCTCGTCTATCTTTCATATTTAGCCAGCTTGTTTATACTAACTTATGTGAAATGCCTTCTCTACGTCGAATTCCATGGATGAGTCGTAAACACGAGTTTTGAACCTTTTGTATTCTTTGTGCATCATTTTGGTCTATACACTTACTATACAGAACGTCACAGAAGTTAAAATGTGATAGCACACGAACATTTGTTAATAAAATTTTCGTATTCATATTCAACAAATCTCTATAGCCATAGATAGTTTTCAGGTTGCTGAAAGCCTATGTGATACAGTTTGTTATGTGATTTTTCAAACTCAGGTCCTCATCAAGAAGAACACCTAAATTTTTTACTTCATAAAACTATTATAAGACCTATTGTCATCTATAGCAGTGTACATTAAAGAAAACAGAACAAAACTTTGGGAGAGAAAAACTGTTTGGTGGAAGGCAGAAGCACGAACGACAGGTGCGAAGAACGAATAAATAATGTATCGTGAACCTGATATAGTAGAAACAGTGAAAGCTCAAAGCTTAAGATGAATGGGACATCTTCAAAGGATGACGGAGACCGGAATACAAAAAGAGTACTAATAAGCAATATTGGCGGTAAAAAGAGACGAGAAAGATCGAAAAGCAAATGTTAAAAGACAGGAAAAATGAATATTCGTCAATTGGGAATTGAGAACTGGAAGGAGAAAGCAGTAAACAACAAATTAGGCCTTCAGTGCTAAACTATATACAGAAAAATTAATATATCACTGACGTCATAATGTGTATGAGAGAGAAGTGCGAGATGCGTGCAATATGTATAATAGAAAGAGATAGAAGCACCACGTTGCCTAGCAGCCTGACGCACTTTTACTCGCATACGTACTGCACGCTCCCTGGGCTTCTCTCGTACACATTACCCCGTCTGTGAATTTAAGTTTTTCTGTGTATGTATATATAGATATGAAATTTCTGCCTTAGCTGTGGTCATTCATTCATATTGCGAACTAATTGGTTAAGTGTAAGAGCAGCACATGCTGAACTTTACCAACCAGTCCGTGGCAACGTTGTTAATAAATACGACTATTATTACTATGCCCAGTAAAGTGTTTTCGGAGACGAAAACCCTTTTATTGCAAGGGTTGTCCCAAAAACAAACGAAGGGCTTAATCCAGCGATTTGGCTGGACTATGCAGAAAAATAGCTCGAAGATCAACGTTTCCAATGGTAAATTATTTTTATTTAAATAAAAAATTGCTTGTGCCTGAAAAAAATGTCGGAACCTTATTTTTGAAACAGTCCTCGTACATCATCAGCTCTAGGCGTAGGAAAGAATGCAAGAAGTATGCGCGCTCACAGGAAAACTTCTAAATATTCCGTTCTTTTGTTCTCATCTCGGAGAAGCAGAGGGACTCTCGAATGCCGAACCTTTCGCAGTAGAGTCGTGAACAAGCAAGTAATAAGTATCTGCTTCTCTCGTAACGCTCTTAATAGACAGAAACGACTGATTCGATTTATCCATCAGACCGACCTGTTAGTAAATTGAATCAAGCTATACTAAGTGACATATAAATCCGAACACCCAGTTTAAATGGTTTTGTTTTAATAAAAGTTGGTGAATGTATTTATCTTACTGTAAATAACAAGTGAAAAAATGTTCAGCCTTATCAGTTGGACATTCCGGTTTTACTGCTTTTTCTTAATTCACTAACGCTCTAAAAATGAATATTTCAGCCGCAGTAAAGAATCAACGTTGGCGGATTTTGGTTCTTGAAATCCTTTACGATCGGTTACGATGCCTAGAGTACGGAGACCTGTACGATTTCGTCAACTTAGTGAGTTTGATAGGGGCCATATAGTGGGACTTCGGGAAGCTGGACTTTCTTTTCGACCAATTGCAGTTAGAGTGCAAAGAAGTGTAGACACTGTGGTTAGGTGTTGTCAGGCATGGCTTCGAGAATGCCGTACGCAAAGAGCAAGGGGCACTGGACGCCGCCGTAGAACAACAGACCGTGAAGATCGCCGCCTAAGATTATTGGCCTTATGGGACCGTTTCTCCACTACCAGGTCCATTGCAATTGAATGGTTTGCAGAACACGGAAGACCTATTGGCATGCGAAGTGTTTACCGACAAATGAGAAGTTTTGGCTTGTTTTCATACCGGCCACACTGGGTCCTCCCTTTAACTCGAGAACACCGACGTAATCGCCTTGAGTGGTGCAGACAACGGTCACTCTGGGATCAGGAATGGAACAGTATTGTCTTTAGTGACGAGTCTCGATTTTGTTTAGGCATGCACGATGGTCGTGTCAGGGTTAGAAGGCGACGTGGTGAAAGGAGGAATCCACAGTTTTTTGTTGAAAGACATGTTCATCACATTGTTGGAGTTATGGTTTGGGGTGCTATAGCTTATGGTTCCAGGTCACCTTTAATCTTCATCAGAGGTAACATGAACGTGCACCGTTATATCCACGAAGTTCTAGAACCCCATCTTTTACCCTATCTTGATACCCTGGCAGATCCAACTTTCCAACAAGATAATGCCCGACCACATGTTGCAAGAGTCACAATAGACTTCTTTCAACATAATGATGTCACATTATTACCATGGCCACCAAGATCTCCCGACATATCCCCAATTGAGCACGTGTGGGATATGATGGGTAGGAGATTGCTCAATTTGCAACGACCTCCTCAGACTCTAGAAGCACTTCGAGAGGAGTTGGTGGTTGCCTGGAATGAGATACCACAGGAGGACATTGACCACCTGACCAGAAGCATGCCTAGGCGCGTTGGAGAATGCGTAGCACATCAGGGTGCAACCACACATTATTATAGGTCAAACGGCTTTAAAGCAGTGCAATCATTTTGAAATTTTTGTCATTTACTTATTATGCTTCATTAAGTACCTATACAAAATTTTATTAAAATAAAACCATTTAAACTGGGTGTTCGGATTTATATGTCACTTAGGATATATAGGACGTTGCAAGATTTCATATTAATTCTAAACGATCATTTTAAAAGCGATATTTTTTCCAAAAACTATTTTTATATGCAAACGATATGTTAATGGCAGATGCGTATTTCAGAGATGAAATCAACCTAACACCCCAACTAGCATTTCGTTAAAATGGGCTACCAACCTAAGAACAAGTTGCCGATATTTACCAAATTTGAGTAATTACATTCATGAATGATGTCCTCAGAAGCTGAATTGTCTCGAGAGTTGAATATTTTGTCATAAATTGAAAACTACGTACGAAATTAGAGCCGTAATAGAACTTTTACCAAGTGATTAGATTGTACTTGTACTTAAAAAATTCTAGACCTCCAAAACAAATCCATAGGTTTATGCTCACCTATTATTAACCATAGGCATTTGTGTTTGTGTCCTGTGCTCATCAAAATATTTGATTTTCATAACTACAAAAATACTGTTACGAGCAAATACAATGTCTACTTTGCCGTACCAGCTGAGTTCAAAATCAGTGTTTTCAGAGTTTTCTTTGCTTCCTACTAAATTTACTGATTTATTTAACCCCATCTGAAAGTCCTTTCATTAAACGCTTAATATTAAAAAAATAGGTAGTATGAAATGGCGTCAGGTAGATTGACTTTATACCTCCCACGCTTAACTTTTTAGTACAATTAGTACATGTACTGGCATCGAAAATATATAGGTTGGGTTCATGACCAGCGGTGCACCATTTGGGTTTTTCATGAAAAAACATATTCGCAAATTGCAGCAATGAGCGTGATCGTACACGGTAGCCCTGGTGGGAGATTTGGTGTAAAGTTGCTTGTCAATCATGATTGCTATTTGATTAAAATAACTCTTGATACGTATTTACATACTATATATATATATATATATATATAACAAAAAATAGGAAAATAATGGGCAAAATCCGCAAAAAGGAGGGAAGTGGATTCGAGCAGAAAATAGGATAGGTAACCCGAGCGATACGTATTTCTGCTGGTTGGCTTCATCAGGCCCGAAATGAATGCACATATGCAACAACAAAAGTAAATGCACATGCTCATACATCCGGATACAGGTGTAACCTGAGGAAACAAAAATGGAAAAAACACACACGAAGTCCACAACAAGAGCCAACCTACACATTGTAGTATAAAATAGCTAGAAGACCTCGAATTTTCAAGGCGACATCTACCCACAACCACGCGGCCGGTTATAGCCACTTGCTGTGGCACTTCAAGCCCAAAGGATCTACAAAGAGAAAATAATCATGCGGAGAAATGTATATAACAAAAAATAGGAAAATAATGGGCAAAATCCGCAAAAAGGAGGGAAGAGGATTCGAGCAGAAAATAGGATAGGTAACCCGAGCGATACGTATTTCTGCAAGTGGCTATAACCCGCCGCGTGGTTGTGGGTAGATGTCGCCTTGAAAATTCGAGGTCTTCTAGCTATTTTATACTACAATAGGTTGGCTCTTGTTGTGGACTTCGTGTGTGTTTTTCCCCTCCATCTTTGTTTCCTCAGGTTACACCCGTATCCGGATGTATGAGCATGTGCATTTACTTTTGTTGTTGCATATGTGCATTCATTTCGGGCCTGATGAAACCAACCAGCAGAAATACGTATCACTCGGGTTACCTATCCTATTTTCTGCTCGAATCCACTTCCCTCCTTTTTGCGGATTTTGCCCATTATTTTCCTATTTTTTGTTATATACATTTCTCCGCATGATTATTTTCTCTATATATGTATATATAAATCAGGTAGCTTCCAAGCATAATGCTCGTGTATATAGATATTGCGTCCACCTCCTATTTGCAAGTCGCGTCACCATGCCGTCTGCTACTTGCTTTTATAAGTTCCTCGGATCCACTACCAAAGATGCAATATTTACAACGCCGGGGCGCACGGTAAGTGCGAATGATAGGTATACTTTATCTGAAGTCACTTGAAACACTGTGAAATACCGGGTGCGTTTCCATATATATATATATATATATATATATATATATATATATATATATATATATATATATATATATATCTATATTTAACACGCTCTGTTGCTGCAAAAATCGCCAAATTTCGCAGCAAATATCCCCCGTATAAGGTCAAAGGCAGTTTCACCGGTCCACGTGGAGTAAAGCACGCCTATGCGTGGAAATAGCCAATGAGAAAGCGTGTATTTCAGAGCTCCGAACAAGTGCAAGTGGCTACTGAAAATTGAAACAGTTTAGCCAGTGCCGTGTAGCGGTGAATAAACGTGTTTTCTTTAGTCTGTCCGTGTTTTTTCATAGATTTTATTAGTTTGTGTGTTTTTGACTTTTGAATACTCAGTTTACTTGTTGTGTTGATTGTTCTTGTGCGTCCTAAATATGGATCTTTGGAGACCTTGGGAAAATGCTCCAAGCCACGAGGAGATGGTTGATGAACCTGTGCAGGTATGATTCTTTTATAAAGATTTAGAGGAACAGACCCAAAGAGTAATCCTAAATATGTATGATTGTCTGAAAAACAAAAACCCAGATTCCTCGCAAAATCAAATTTTAAACAGAATTTGTATCCTGACAAAAATCAGTCGGTCTACCATTTATCGGGTTATAAAAAGGTGAGATGTAGTCAACCATTCCTTCCACAGAAAGCGCATAGGGCAAAAATTAAAAAGAATAGACGTGGGTTTTCAGGAAGATATTCGTCGTATAATATACGGATTTTATAAAGAATATTTGGTGCCCACGTTGGAAATGATACGGAATAAATTAAAAGATTATCCTGAAGATTTTTATAATTACAAATGCTTAGACTCACTGCACTGTATTGTAAAACTGTGTGGTTTTCAATACAAAAAATTAGATAAAAGAATGGTGATTATGGAGTCGTCTCGAATCGTTGAATTGCGTCAAGAATTTTTGCAGAAAGTTAAAATCTATAGAGAGCAGAAGAGAAATCTGATTTACCTGGATGAAACGTGATATGATACCCATGATGTTGTGCAGTAGAGCTGGGTTGACGACAGCAACAAGTGCATTCTAAATGCACCATGCAACCGTGGAAAACGAATCATTATTCTCCATGCTGGCAGTGAAAACGAATTTATACCTAATGCCTTGCTGTTATCTGCCAAAAATATCAAAGAATCATGTGCCGACTATCATGAGGACATGACCTCCGACTTATTTGAAAAGTGGATAGAGCAGCAGTTAATACCAAACATTTCCCCAAATTCAGTGATTATTATGGACAATGCGCCATACCATTCCCGACAGAAAAACAAAATTCCGAATACAGGCACAAAAAACAAGACATTATTGATTTTATGAAGGATAAGGGAATGGAAATACCACAAAAATCAACCAAAGCCATATTATTGGATCTTATTAAAAGACAAAAATTTGAAAAAGAGTATGTTGTTGACAATCTGCTTCAGCAAAATGTCCATGAAGTATTACGTCTACCTCCCTATTACTGCATTTTTAACCCGATTGAGTTGGACTGGGCTGCTTTAAAAAAAAAGTAAGAAAACATAATCAGACCCCTCAATTAAGTGAATCGCTATTGGCCACAATAAGAGATGCAGTATCTCATATTGCTGCCACAGACCTATGAAGGCAGTGCTCTAGGCATATTATCGAAAAAGAAAATGAATATTGTGTTTTGCCTCCTGTAAATCCCGTTGTAATTCCTCTACAAGATGACTCTAGCGACAGCTCCGAAGGCGAGGATGATATATAAATACCTATAATGTAAGTCTTTATATACCTTTTTATATACCTACCTGCTACGTAAATATTTGCCTATGTCAAACGTTGGAATTCTGTAATTTTTCCATTTCTCAACTTTCAGTCAACATAAATTAAACTCCCAATGTAAGTATTTTTTATCCCAAATCAAAAAAATAAGAAGATAGTAAAATCCATTTATTGTGATATAAAAACATTATTATTATCGTTCTAAATAAATGACCGCACGCCTATGATACGTCATGAAATTACAAAGGACGCGCCGACCAAAGGTTTTTATGCTATTTCAAGTGACTTCAGATAAAGTATACGCGTCTATTGAAAATATTTTCCTGCTTTTTGCCTAAAAAGTGTATAGAATTACCGGGGTTGGAGATGTAGGATTATACTAAAAACAAAAAACTGAGATACACCACTCCCCACCCCCACCTTCGACCATCATTTTTACCCCTTAACAATTTATCAAAAATGATGCGGTCCATCGAAAACGTCAGAAAACAAAGTCTAAACGACTTGTATTTTTTTTTGTTATTTTCATTTTTCTTCGCCTCCACCAGGCCGATTTTCAAAAACTACACACCTTTTTTATCCTTGGCAAAGCAGTAACCTTGTGTGAAAATTTCATTCAAATCCGACTTTCCAAGTTATAGACACATAACTCCTCAAGTTTTTACCGATTACAATACTTTCTCGCCAGTAAGCGTGAGAAGTAACAGAGAATTACACGCGCCATACTTCAAATTTTTTTAAGAAGAAATACATTTTGCTATCTGGTAGTCAAATATTAGTAGTATTTTAGTATAGTATTTGCATTCTTCCTTTACCAATTGCCGTTTATTGAGATACTGAAGCATGCATTTTGCATATTCAAGTGATATCAAATATTCCGCAATAAAAGTTGTGGTTAATGATGCCTTTGCTTGTTGTTTACAACCAACCGTACGCCTTGCCAAAACAAGATAAGTTACGAATAGTTTTTCATTATAATAATGAACCGTCAAGGTTATCCGACATTTCAATTTACTGAAACTAGGCCAAAATTCTTAAAAACTGATTCGTTTGTCAATGGCACAATGTTGTTTCCTAAAAGATAAATTGCGTGACATAACGCTTTTCAAAGAACCGATTCCAGTCTGAAATGGAATACTTTTATGTGCCGGGTCGGATTGCCGTCGGGTCCCGGTCGCCAATTGCTTTCAGTCAGAACGGTCCCTTAGATTTCACTGACTGCAATGGATTCACCTACGCAGTACCGTCAGGCTTTCAGGGAAAATCCTCATTGTAATCAAACATAATTCAATCAGCTGCACCTCAATTCCAACAACAAATACCGCCCTGCTCTCCTTTATTTAGGACAAGTAAACAAACGTCCTTCCTGTCCCTCCTATCTTGCTAATTGTTCAACGTAGATCCTCTGGATTCTATCTCGACATACAGCGTTCCTTTCATCCATCTTCCTGACAAAGCATGGTATATCCTATCGCGCACCAGCGCTGGAAGGTGAAATCGACATGTTTTCCTTCCATCCCAGGAACCACAACCAACCACAGACAGCGTTGTTTCATGCTCTCTAGCAACTCATCGGTGCGGTATAGGCCTAGTAGTCCTGGCGATAGATGAACGGAAAGGAAACAAGTGGGTATGGTCGTTTGAAAAACCCGAAATAGTGCTCAAATTTAAAACTTCCTCCTTTCAAAGGTATAAATTATGTTAAGAAACATTATTGAAATACAGCAGACGCTCGATAACGTAAACACGGGATAATGAAAACTTGCGCCAATGTAAACACAAACTTCATTCTATAGGATCAAATGGAACGCGCGATAACGTAAACAATGTGTACGCTCGATAACGTAAACAACTCTCGGCGCACGGAAACAGCGCGACGGTAAAATGCTGAAGCCTCGATGATTTATGTCGGGCGTCGGGGAGTCCCCGATTTGTGATGTAGAATGTAGGGGATTCACCTCTGCGATAAAATACGACAAACTCGGTCAGTCGTATGATCGTTTAGGATACGTTTATACGTACGTATGTATTTCATTTTTGAACTTGAGTGAATACATTGCACGCGTTAATATATTTTACGACTATGGCATCCACTTCCTATAAAAGAAAGTGTTTAAAGTTGAGTGAGAAAGTGAAAATCATAGACGAAGTTGCACTAGGTGTGGGAGTGATACAGTTAGCAAAAAAATGTGGAGTATCGAAAGCAAAAATTAAGCGTATGAAAACTCAAATTTTACAAAGAACGTGCAATACATTTGGAGGTCCCAGAAAAAGAAAAACTTTAAAAACTGCTGTCTATATCTGGTGAAAAATTATCAGCACAACCACAATTAGTGCAGCCATTCAAAGAAAAATTGATGAAAACAATTACCGAGCTAGATTTAAGAATGGAACAAATTTACAACGCGGATGAAAGTGGCCTTTATTGGAAAATGTTACCAGAGAAAACCTATGCTGCATCATTTGAGAAATCTGCCCCGGGAAGAAAGCCGGAGAAACAACGAATAACGTTTCTAGCCTGCACTAATGCTAATGGTTAACACAAAATAAAGCCATTGGTAATTGGGAAAGCAAAAAATCCGCGCTCATTTAAAAATATTAATGTCCCTGTTGATTATGACTGTTCAAAAACCGCTTGGATGACTAGCAGTATATTCCTGAAATGGTTCCACAGGTGCTTTGTCTCTCAGGTATGACAATCAATTATCACAAATGCTCTATTCATAATTTGAAGATGTGTTTTCAATTTGTAGGTAAAAGGTTTCCTAAAACAACAGAAGCTTCCAATAAAAGCGTTGTTACTATTGGATAAGGCACCAAGTCATCCTCCCGAGCAACAACTGAGGAGCAGGGATGGGTCAATTTTCGTCATGTACATGCCGTCCAACGTAACACCGTTAATTCAACCGATGGACCAGAATATAATAAGACTCACCAAACTATAGTATAGGAAGTTTCTACTTTCGTCTGTCTTATCAAAGAATCCTGAAAACTTATCTGAGGCTTTAAAAAAAGTAACATTACGAGAAGCTGTTTTAGATTTACATATGGCCTGGAATGAACTTAACCAGCAAACCATTCAAAAATGTTGGAACAATATCTTTTGTACCAATAATGAAGATGATGAAGAAGACGATGTCCCCTTAAGCGTAATTAGAGAACGTTTGCGATCCAATAATGATAATGTTATTAGTGTGTCATTGGATGTTGTTGTTTTATTGAAAACAGTGAATCCCAACATTGTTTGTACTCCTGCTGATATTAATTTATGGAACGAAGATAAGCAGACGAATGATGCTGATAAGGAGGAGGATATGGACAGTGAGGATGATGAGAACGATCCCATTGAAGTCAGAAGTGTAGTGACTGACGCGCAAGCTATACAAGTTTTTAACCAAGCTTTAGATTGGGCTGGAAGAAAAGAAGTTTCATACACGGATATTTTAGTTCTTCGTAAATTACGGGCGCAGGCGTTGGAAGACAATGCTAAGCGCAAATTTACGCAGTCAAAAATTGTTAATTATTTTTCTTCTAATTAAAAAAATACTTATCGGATATATATACTTAATATTTGTTTATTTTGTTATAAATAGTATGTATTAAACGTTTCTTTTAATATATCAAATATTATATAAATCACGTTCGCTAATGTAAACATTTCGATAATGCGAACCACACTTGGATTAAATTAGTTTACATTATCGAGCGTCTGCTGTACTTACAAAAAAACTTTGACAAACAACTTAAAGTCGCCTTTTTCGATACGATGCCGATTTTTTGTCTGAGTAGGCCTGCTGTGCAGTATTAAGTATGCTGTGCTTTGTCTGCGGCCCTTTTACTGCGAAGACGGAAGAAAGAAATACTTTCACATCGAAATAGCTTGATATTATTTATTCCTGCCTCTTTCGTTGGCGATTCTTGTTCCACTTACCGAATTGCCGCAGGGACATCGCCACCGTTTTGTCTGAAAGTTCGTCAGATGCTTCTGGAAAGTTCGACGTAGTGCCTTACGGGGCCACTCTGGAGAGTTGCACATTTCCCGGGGAGTTTCTAGCACGAAAATGGATTTTTCAAGAAAGCAACTTGTTGGTACTCTACGAAATAGTATTACGTATTACTTACGATTTTGTGCGAGGTACAAGAAACTTCCAATGCAAATTGAAGGAATCTCATCAGTTAAAGAGTGTTTTCCAATTCAGGTTGTAAGTTCCTGAGATTCGGTCAACGATAAAACTTTTATTAAAAATATAACGTATCGGCGACTTCAAGAACTATTCTTAGGTTCACGAGACTTTCTAGAACTAAACAAAAGCGGCAAAAATTATAACACAGTACACTTTAAAAAAAGTATGAAATATAAAACTGTTACGACTAAAAGACTCATGTCTGCCAGGTAGACGATATTAGTTTGAGTGTATGTCAACGACTTGCTATAAATATTTGCAGAACACAAATCAAAGGTAAGAAATATACTTCCTTCGGGGTTGATTTTTCGAAGCTCGGTGATGACTTTTGGCAAACAAATGGTGGTATTCCAATCCGCAGTAATAGTTCTTTGCTCATTAAGAGGAATTGTTGCAATATGACCCGCTTTTGACACAAATGTCGCGACCATCTTTTTCGAAACACTTCGAGAACGGATGACTTTTGTTGGCTTTTCTTCACCTTGGAACACCCAAACAGCCGACCTTCGTTTATTTTCTGGTTCGTAACAGTAAATCCACGATTTATTACCACTAGCAATGCTGTACACATTTTTGATTTTCCGGCATTGAAACGGGAAATTGTCGACTGATGTGACAAGGCATTCTTGTTGCGATAATTGTCTCTGAAAGTGGTTATAAATGATGGCGCGAAAATGTACTCGGTTGAGTTCCATTTTTCTAATGACTTGGTGGCACTTAAAAATTCACTGTAGTGAGAACACTGCACGTATTGTTCTGAAACTTTGAATTTAAGTTTACTAAAGAGTGAGGTTAAGATTCAGTACTGCCGTTCGATCCGCGCGGCCTACTACGTTTCTATATACAAAACTTAAAGACATCCCTCGTATCCAAATCATAACTTTTTGGATCTGCTTAGTAGGCATCCTGTAGTTATCCTAGCAACGAAGGTGCTGTGAGCTTACATCACAAAAATGATGATCGCTCGTTTGAATGCATATCCAACATTAACCCAGTTCCGACGCAGTTCAAATGCAATTTTCCTATCCCCGCTAATGGTCCTCGGAAAATTCGAGCGGCGAGAAAACTGCTCGCAGGTTCGCCCACCCCTAACAAAACGCTACATTTACGGGAAAAACTATGAGAAAATGCAACATTACTACCTCTTGTGCTCTGTAAAAGCGGTGCGGTTTATTTACGTAGCGTCGAACAGCATCTAGCAGATTAATGGACCCATTAGGGTTCCCTGCTTGTATAGGTAGAGTGGTGGGTGTACATTTTTTATATTACATTAGGGTAAGTAATAATACTACTACTGTGCTTCTGGGTAATTTCATGAAAGGCGGGCGATCCGATTGTTAAAATGAAGATTAATGTTTTGTAGAGGACATATTACAAAGATGAGGAGCTTTAAGAAAACTATTAAGCTACAATAGAAATATTGCCACAATTGCGTCTTGGGGTTGTTACTTGGGGGTGAGTAGATTCTCGCTAGTCTGCTGCAAAAGACTGCTGAAGATGAGGATAGGCAAGCCCAAAGAGGGTAACTAGTTTTTATCTTCAACCAGTTTTTATAATCAACTAGCTGACCCAACAGACGTAGTCCTGACTTAGCTATGAACTAGGATGAATAATGAATAATGAAAGAGTAAATATACTAGGTGACATATAAATCCGAACACCCAGTTTAAATGGTTTTATTTTAATAAAATTTTGTATAAGTACTTAATGAAGCATAATAAGTAAATGATAAAAATTTCAAAATGATTGCACTGCTTTAAAGCCCTTTGACCTTTAATAATGTGTGGATGCACCCTGATGTGCTACGCATTCTCCAACGCGCCTAGACATGCTTCTGATCAGGTGGTCAATGTCCTCCTGTGGGATCTCATTCCAGGCAACCACCAACTCCTCTCGAAGTGCTTCTAGAGTCTGAGGAGAACGTTGCAAATTGAGCAATCTCCTACCCATCATATCCCACACGTGTTCAATTGGGGATAAGTCGGGAGATCTTGGTGGCCATGGTAACAATGTGACATCATTATGTTGAAAGAAGTCTATTGTGACTCTTGCAACACGTGGTCGGGCATTATCTTGTTGGAAAGTTGTATCTGCCAGAATGTCAAGATAGGGTAAAAGATGGGGTTCCAGAACTTCGTGGATATAACGCTGCGCGTTCATGTTACCTCTGATGAAGGTTAAAGGTGACCTGGAACCATAAGCTATAGCACCCCAAACCATAACACCAACAGTGTGATGAACATGTCTTTCAACAAAAAACTGTGGATTCCTCCTTTCACCACGTCGCCTTCTAACCCTGGCACGACCATCGTACATGCCTAAACAAAATCGAGACTCGTCACTAAAGACAATACTGTTCCATTCCTGATCCCAGAGTGACCGTTGTCTGCACCACTCAAGGCGATTACGTCGGTGTTCTCGAGTTAAAGGGAGGACCCAGTGTGGCAGGTATGAAAACAAGCCAAAACTTCTCATTCGTCGGTAAACACTTCGCATGCCAATAGGTCTTCCGTGTTCTGCAAACCATTCATTTGCAATGGAGCTGGTAGTGGAGAAACGGTCCCTTAAGGCCAATAATCTTAGGCGGCGATCTTTACGGTCTGTTGTTCTACGGCGGCGTCCAGTGCCCCTTGCTCTTTGCGTACGGCCTTCTCGAAGCCATGCCTGACATCACCTAACCACAGTGTCTACACTTCTTTGCACTCTAACTGCAATTGCCGAAAAGAAAGTCCAGCTTCCCGAAGTCCCACTATACGGCCCCTATCAAACTCACTAAGTTAACGAAATCGTACAGGTCTCCGTACTCTAGGTACCGTAACTGATCGTCAAGAACCAAAATCCGCCAACGTTGATTCTTTACTGCGGCTGAAATATTCATTTTTAGAGCGTTAGTGAATTAAAAAAAGCAGTATAAAAACCGTAATGTCCAACTGATAAGTCTGAAAATTTTTTCACTTGTTATTTACACCAAGATACATACATTCACCAACTTTTATTAAAATAAAACCATTTAAACTGGGTGTTCGGATTTATATGTCACTTAGTATATATAAAATGTAGGTAATTGAGTAGCGAAGTGTTTGTACCACCAAATGACGTCATTTGACAACAATTAGTGTATTGCTAGGTATGAGTCAAAAATGTATAGAATCTGGCCCATTTCTGCAAACCAAGAAACATAGTGGCTCTGGTGGCGGTACCAATCGATTCGGTTTTTCCACTGACGCAACATTCATTGGATCAATAGCAAGGATTTGTCGTAATTGAATGCAGCTTGATTGAGATTAAATGCGACACTTGCACGTTAGTGAATTTCGGTCCTTCGATCCCGTTCGACCTCAATCTTCGCTTCTCGTTGCTTGTCAGTTTGACTTCTTCTTATACATATTTGACTTGCAGCATTGCGAGTTCTGCGGTCTAAGTTTTGTCTGATTGGGGGCATTTTGAAGAATCACAATTTTGATATAAGGCGTGATTGCGGTGAACCAGCCGCCGCCCTTGTTAATTATTTTTGAACAAATACTTCTAAAGACACTCGCTGAACATACCGGAAAAGCTTTAATCGAATGGACTGTGCACTACTAATTAAACAAAACAATATTTTTTTAATCGATAAGAACTATTAAAAGATAATATAAATTTTCGGCGTGCGAGCTGTCGAGTTCAAAATGGTAGAGTAGTGAAAGTCGATTAAGCAAAAGAAACGTATTCTCATCCGCCATTTTTATTCATAGAGCTATCTGATAAAGATAACAATTAGGCACAACTGCAGTTTCTTTTAAAGAGGCCATCACAAATTACGGATGGTAAAGAATGTAAGACAAAACACGAAAGCACCGTGTTTTTATAGACAATTTTCTCTCACACCACTAACTGTCAATAGCTGTTGGAATAAAGATGGCGGAGAGAAGCGCCTGTCTCTTTTGGTCCTTGAGATATTTTTTCCGCTGTGCGTGCTCCATGCTCAAGCAAACTATCAAATGCGCGTAGCTTAGGCCCATATCGTCAGTCGTCCCAACAATTGTAGGGCGCCTTTATGGCCTCCTTGATTGTCATAGTTTTCTACTTCTCCGTGTCAGCGCTCTATTTTGAGGTTATGTCACAAACACCTATTTGCATCAAATTGTGCTTGCTTGTGAGTTATATCATGTTTTATCAGCCTGAAATTTCCTACAATTTAAAAAGAAAACATATCTTTACAATAGGACAGCGCTGACGCTGACACGGGACAAGTGTAATCTAGAAATGTTTGAAGAAGAGAAAGGAGTATGACAATCAAGGACGCCATAAACACGCCCTACAATTGTAGGGACGACTGACGATACGGGCCTTAAATAATCATTACGTTTTCAATTATTGGCCAATTTTCTGCGCAATTTTCTTGATTTTTCTTTCTCTAAGGACCTTCTATACAGTATTGGGAAACTAGACAGAAAAAAGACGAATTAAGTCGGTAAAGTCATTCTCAAGTCATTACTTGACCGCCATTGCGTGACCACGCGAAATAGTTATTCAATTTTATATACAGGGTGGCGCATTGAAAACGAAACAGGCATTCACTGGCAGCTCAG
Organism: Acanthoscelides obtectus; assembly: GCA_963669975.1. NCBI lineage: Eukaryota > Metazoa > Arthropoda > Insecta > Coleoptera > Chrysomelidae > Acanthoscelides > Acanthoscelides obtectus. Next base: position 16,003,532 of record CAVLJG010000005.1, read on the forward strand.
TTTATTTTTGGAAAAACGCTCAGACCCGTCGATTTTGTTTTCGAGGGGGACACAAGCTTGGAAAAAATTACGTTAACACGTGCAGCCCCCTGGGCGAGGGTGACACCAACCCTAGAATCTTAAATGGAAAGGGGGGTCGAGTGATACCTTATTTTAAAGGTCTTTCAATTTCCTTTATAATGGTGTAAAATACATGAGCTTCAGTTCAGTAGTTTTGAAGATTTATTGATTTAAAGCTTAAAGTAGGTACATCAGATTAGTTTATACTACTTTCAGAAGAAATTTGACTTAAAGAATTTACTTAATAAGGAAATGCTTTTATTCACTACGCCCATGGTTTGTTTATCATTTTGTTGTTGAAAATAGCTATTGGAGCGTTTTTTTTTTGAGGCAAAACAGTTATTTCTTGAAGAAAGATAAGGAAATATCTCGTACTTATTTTAAATAGGTATTTAGTACACAGTTTGCGATTGATTTGACTAAGCTTCGTTGCAAAAATAACTTGTAACGCTTTATTACATAAATTAGCCATGGTATATTGCACAGCAGAAAGAGTTGAAATTATCGAAATATTTACATTATTAACAGCACAAATATTTAATGACAGACATGAGAACAGTAACGTGCATCGAAAATTTGTTCGAGAACTTGTAGCTAAATTTCGGGAAACTGGGTCAGTCGCCAATAAAAAACGCAACATTGAAAATCCCATAACGAACGAAGCAATAGAAGTGGGCGGTTTTAGGGCAAGTTTATGTAGATCCTACGTTAAGTACCCGCAAATTGGAGACTGTGTGTGGTGTTAGTCGACGTACTGTCCAACGGATTCTAAAGGCCCATAGTTTTCATCCGTATAAAATTCACCTGGTACAAGAACTTAATGAAGACGATTTTGATCGGCGATTACAATTTTGTGAAGATATGAGTGAACGAATTGTAAACGATGAACATTTTCTATTCAACCCTCGCTTTTCCGACGAATGTTCCTTTTTCTTAAATGGCGTAGTGAATCGTCATAACTGCCGATTTTGGTCCGATTCTAATGCCAGAATTTATCATGAGGTTCATACACAGCAGCCACAAAAATTAAATGTTTGGGCTGGTATTTTTGGCGATCATTTAGTTGGTCCTACTTTCTTACCTGGAAATTTGACCGGTGATATGTATTTGGAATTACTGGAAGACGCCATAGATCCTGCATTAACAGCCATAATTAAAAATCAGAATGATCGGCGGTAATTTGCGAACAGGTTGATGTTCCAACAGGATGGTGCCCCACCACATTACGCATTATGTGTTCGACAATATTTAGATCATACGTTCCAGATCGATGGATTAGTAGAAGAGGTGCCATTGAATGGCCCCCAAGATCGCCAGATTTATCACCTTTGGATTTCTTTATGTAGGGTCATTTAAAAAGCAAAATCTATGCTACTCAGCCAACATCATTAGAAGACCTGCGAAAAAGAATTGTGAATGAGTGCCTTCAAATTACTCCTCAAATATTCCATGTGCGGAATTGTTTTGAGCAAAATCTTTATTATTGCATGGAGAGTCATGGTGGCCATTTCCAACATTTACTTGCCTAACGGGTCAGTTCATTCTTGATTTTTAAATTACTTTGTTGCCAAATGTATTGATCTCCACTAATGATGATGTATTAGTTTTATTTAAGCTCTAAATCAATATATCTTCAAAACTACTGAACTGAAGTACATTAATTTTATATCATTATAAAGGGAATTGAAAGACCTTTAAAATAAGGTATCACTCGACCCCCCTTTCCATTTAAGATTTTGGGGCTAGAGTCACCCCCGCCCAGGGGGCTGCACGTGTTAACGTGATTTTTTGTCAAACTTGTGTCCCCCTCGAAAGCAAAATCGACGAGACTGAGCGTTTTTCCAAAAAAAAACTGAGCTGCCAGTAAATGAGTCTGTTTCGTTTTCGATGAGCCACCCTGTATATTATTGATAATATCTGCACAACTTGATAAGCAAATTTTTACCAAAAGGAAAACCAATGTACATTGCCTTCATGGATATAAAGAAAGCTTTTGATAGAGTTCCACGAAAAAAGTACAAAGAGAGAAGAAATGTTTCTGTAAAAATAGTAGAAGTGATCATGAGTATATACCACAAGACTAACAACCGAGTAATATCCAGAAATGTGATGTTCAAAGAATTCGCTACTTTAGAGGGAGTACGTCAAGACAGAGGGCTTAGTCCCCTATTGTTTATAGTATTTATGGATGATCTGATAAGACAATGCAGGCAAATAACAAAACCACTTTTTGTTGGATACAGGAAGTTGAAGTGGAATTAGCAGAGTGCGCGTTTGCAGATGATTTGGTGTTGGTAACTAGTAGTGTTGGGAGTCTACACGAAAATTTGAACATTTGGAACACAGTACTTGAAGATAATGGTATGAAACTAAATAAACTTAAAACTAAAGTTATGACTGTGTCAAATAAAAAACTCAATATGGACGTAAGAGTAAATAATATAAAATTACAACAGGTGCACTCCTTTAAATATTTGGGAGCTATATTGTATCCTAGCGGCAGACATGAAATATAACTTTCTGAAAGGATAGGAAAGACAAACAGCTTGTACTAAGCGATGAGTTAAGGTTTTATCAACAAAAAAGAGGTGTCCAAGAAAACAAAAATGACAGTGTATAATACAATATATAGACCTATATTGACATATGGATGTGAATCCTGGGTTCTATCGCAACAAGAAAAGAGGAACGGATTGGAGAGAAGCTAAGAAACTTGCTGATAATAGTAGGTGTTTTAATGTTTTGTTTAACCCTACACCCTTCAGGGTAAATGGGATTTTGATTATATATATACAGGGTGTCCGCAAAGTTGGGGCTTTCCTTTTCAGAAACAACTACCCTTGAAATAACAAAGGTAATGTGTAGTGAAACGAGGGCGACCAAGTAAAAAAAATAAAGGAAAAAGAACTCACTCTCCAGTTGACGAGAAGGGCTAAGTACGTCTCTGCCCGAAATCATACCGCTCCAACAGAAAATGAAATCAGCTGAAGCGCTACCGAGCAGACGCAGAGACCACATTGATTGTCTTACACTTAATGGCACATTTTCTAACAAGGAAGGCAAAATGTTGCGTGGAAAGTCTAGGTATTGCATCCCGTCCAATCGATTTGGGAGAATAAATGGTCCAATGAGCATACCGTTCACCATGCCAGCCCAAACATTCACCGAAAATGTTTGTTGAAAATGTGCCCGACGGACAGCGTGCGGATTTTCTACTGACCAAACATGAGTGTTGCGAAAGTTATTCACCACATTACGCGTGAACGTAGATTCGCCTGTCACCAATATGCACTTCAAAAAGTCCGGATTATTGTCATGTTGATGCAACAACCACTCACAAAACCGCACTCTTGCTGGAAAATCGTCAGGTTGAAGGGCTTGTACACGTTGGACGTGAAACGGATACAGCCCCTCTTCACGCAGCGTTTGCACACTTTAGTTTTTGTTACTTGCACTTCTCTAGCCACGTCTCTAGTGCTTGTTGAGCGATTCTCGTCTACACGATTACCTCTACATGCATGACCGTAACCGTCGGTTGAAGGTCGCATACTAACCTGACACACTGACCCCGACCCAGTTCTGCCGTCGGGTTGAGACCTTGTACCAATCGGTGATGTCCCGGGTGGCGGCTACAGAACGGTATTCAGATATTTTTGATGTTGCAGAGCCCTTTATCTCGGTTCCCTTAAGACATTTTTGTGTATATGGTACTAAGAAAAATTGCTTATGTTTTCAAGATCTACACGTCGTGTAAAGGAAAACCCCAACTTTGCGGACACCCTGATATATATATACTTTGAAGTTAAGAGACTTTGAAGTTGAGTCATTAATTTTCAGATAATGATTGTAGAAGGAAGATAAACCAAAATCTGTGTGTAAAAATAAAAAAAATTAAAAAAAAAATGTTACCTTGTTTTATAAAGTATCCTCCCGACAAGTATTTCAGTGCGGACCTGTATTTGATCGTGCGGTCTTGGAGCACCGGCATGCCCTCCCCTGTGAGGTCTTAAGTCACCTGATTCACGAGCCCTTTGTACTACATTCAGCATTTTCGTAAACATGTGCCATTTTTTATTTCGTTTGAGCCACACAACAAACACCACTATTCACTCACGCGTTACCGACTGACACATCGACTGAATACAACTGAATAAAATTGTACATTGTAGTAAAAACATCGTTTCAAATTCTTTCGCTTTTTTGTTTCCGATGCGATGAACGGATAAGGCGGATTTTATCCGTTGTTGCCAAACACGAGCACATAATATTATTATTGAGACAGAGCGGTACTCAAACTTCTAAAGGGCTATAACTTTGTTACTTTAATTGGAGGATGTGGTTGAGGATATCTATTCATAAGGTGCAATATTACTACGAGAGTTAGGTGAGTTTGTTCTGACTCGTCCACTAAGACAAATCTGTTCATATTAACTTAATGGGGGATAATGAGGAAAGCTAGAAGCACTTAACGGTAGTCAGGCTGACGGTCTTTCTTAAGGTTATGAAAAGCTTAACGCAAGATTCGCAATTCAAATTTCCACTCACTACTGAGGCCTCCCTGAAACATTAGCCGAATCAGGGATGCATGAACTTTATTCACCTTATCAGTGGTACGGCTTACGTCGTTGCCAACGACATACATTTGGGCACCATGGTCCTTATCTCTTAGGGTCTCGAATCCCGTCACCACTCCAGCTTTGCAACGTTCTCATTTTAGACGCACCATTCATCACAATGACGCTTTTTGCCAATTTGCGAACTTCCGTATATAGTTTCCGGAGCTAAGCGACATTAAAGCGGCTCATACGTCATAAATCAAACCAAGTTACGTGTACTACTTGCTTTAAGCGTCTAAGTTCAAAGCTCCAGAAACTTTTTCGGCCGGAAAATTATTGGTTGAGCGAATGACGTGGCCTCAATTTCTTATAGATTTATTCGAATCTGCGTTACGGGGGTGGGTATGTTCAGGAGTATTTCGTCTCAGGATGCTTCCAATTGTTAACTCTAACATGCCAGCTAAGGTTTCTTTAAGTTGCTCATAGAATCCGCGGTACTCCGGCATTTAGACTTCAGCCTGCGCGAACAAAAAGTTCACGTTATTCTCGACTTGACATCAGGTATTTTTTTGTTAGGTTAATGAAGTGGAATTCACAGAACATCCTTTTTTAAATTCAAGATTGCAACTGCGCCCCCGGCGGCAATTTCAGAGACTTCCAGTATTTCTCTTGGCCATTTTAGTAGTAGCTGTTGGATAGGTTCCCAGATACAGTACGACCCTATATACAGGGTGTTTCAGTTTATTGCTGCATAACTTTAAGATTCGATAGAACTTTTAAAATTAATGCAAATATTTCGAACAATATTTGATGTATAAGAGTGAAAATTGGTATACAAGGGTTTTTTGGTACGACAAAACGAACCATGGGCATAGTTTTACTGAAGCCCCTAGAGGGCGCTCTCTACTGTACTTGTAGTGTTTTAAAATGACCGGCAATTTTTCTTAGTGCAATTTTTTGCTTTTTGAATAAAAAAACTGATTCTTCGCACTTTTCAACATAAAAAAGTCTCCTGTGAGTTTTCGTTATATTCAGCCGTTTTTTGAGATATTTCGTTTTTTAAGGTTCGATGCATTTTTAATTGTTTATGGGAAAATAATATTTTTATTTACATTTTCGATTTGGGCATTACAAGTAATTGAGATGTTCGTTTAGATTGTGTTTTTAAACACAGCAGTCATTCCTAACCCCAAATAAACACACAAAAACAGAATATTGATTTGTTTTATTTTCCAATATTATTTTTAACAACTTAAATTAATTATTTACAACTAAAATGCTATTGGATAGTTAGGACAAACATACAAAATCTAAAGTAGTTGCTCGAAATGTAAACCCAATTGTTCAATTCACAATTCACATCTACGAATGATCGAACGTGGTATAGCATTATTCAAATAAGGCCTTATTTCATCACATGCATTCCTAATTCTGTCCTGATTCTGTCTATTAGCATATCTCTTGTGGTTACGGGAGTCTGGTACACTTTTTCTTTCAGAAATCCCCACACAAAGAAATCTAATGGATTTAGGTCAGGGGATCGTGGAGGCCAGGCGATCCATCTTTCTGGATAATTTTCGTCCAGCCAGTTTCTAACTATTCTCGAATAATGAGCTGGACAACCATCAAGCTGAAACCAGGCCAATCTTCTTAAATCTAACATAACATCATCCCACATATTTGCATGTTCAAACTTTAAAAATTCCAAGAAGGTCGCAGCATATTTAACCTTGCAGGCAAAAGGTAGGGTCCAAATAGTCGGTTACAGTAGATACCAATCCACACGTTCACTCTAAATTTATGCTCATGCTGCATGCGGATTTTCATGCGACCAAATATGTTGATTATGAAAATTTACCACTCCACGTCTAGTGAAGCATGACTCATCGGTCCATAAAACGTTACTTAAAAACTCCCTATTATTATCAGCTCTATCAAGAATCCACTGACAAAATGTAATTCTTCGTTCTCCGTCCCCTGGCTGTAGTCCTTGCACAGGTTGCAAATGGTAAGGACGTCTATGGTCATTTCTAAAAACACGGTGAACATGGCTTGTTGAAATTCCCAAGGCACCAGAAAGTCTCCTAACACTTGTGGTCGGATCTCTATCAAACTCACGCAGAATCATACGGGTAAATCTGCGCTGACGAACATTTATGTTTTGAGTCCTTTGGGGATTTCCAAAACCATTTTCAATTATTTGGCGATGCACTCTTACAAATACTGAGTGAGTTGGATGTCGTCTGTTTGGAAATCTTCGTGCGTATTCTCTGGCTGCTTCTGCTGCGTTTCCATTTACAAAGCCATACACAAAATGAATATCCGCTAACTCTTGATTAGAGAATAAAAATGGCATTTTTATAAAACTTACAAAAAAAAACAGGTAAAAGAAACTAAATTTCGTGCATTCACAATAGCAAAAAAACGTTTCAGGTTTCAACAGACAACAAATCTAACTGTCAACTAATTGACGTTTAACCTTATTCTGCTTTCAATTTCAAAAATATTTGCAGGCACAGCCTACTTCTAAAAATTATCAAAATACTGACTTTTTAACGTTATTTTATCATACATAGTTAAAAATGCATCGAACCCTAAAAATCGAAATATCTCAAAAACGGCTAACTACAACGAAAATTCACAAGAAAGTTTTTTTGTGTTGAAAAGTGCGAAAAATCAGTTTTTCTATTCGAAAAGCAAAAAATTGCACTAAGAAAAATTTTTCGGTCATTTTAATACACTACAGGTACAGTAGAGAGCGCTTTCTAGAGGCTACAGTAAAACTATGCCCATGGTTCATTTTGTCGTACCAAAAAACCCTTGTATACCAATTTTCACTATTATACATCAAATATTGTTCGAAATATTTAAAAAAAACTATTTTAGAAAGTAAATTTAAACACCCTGTATTTCGGAAGCCACGCATTTTTCGACCCATGTTTATATAGACTTTATGCATTAATTTTAAAAGTTCTATCGAATCTTAAAGTTATGCAACAATAAACTGAAACACAAAACACAATTACAATTTGAAATCAGCTCTGAAGACAAAAGCAATGACCCTTAATGGTAAATATCGATTGTCTCAAAAAATAGTTATTGATCGTAATATAGTTGGGCAGGTATCATATTTCAAGTTCTTGGGCTACGACAATATCTACAAGTATGACAACGAAATAAACGTAGATATTGTCAAGCTTCAGGCAGTATATAATAAATAAACCATCAAACTGCGGCATCCGAAAAGATACATGAATCAAATTCTGTAAGACCATGGGTGGATGCTAAGAAAAATGAGGGTCAAATATAAATAGCTGGTCAATGCCTCACAAAGGTGGCTCGACTGAGAAACGGAGATATATGCAATGAATTGAATATATAAATGACAAAATAAATGATTTCAAGGAAAAGTGTAGGCAACGCGTAAACAAAATGACAAGTGATATAATTTCTAAGAAAATGCTCCGCTCTAATCCAAAACATTTAACGCATTTAGGATGGCGAATGATAAGATGGTTTTAACACCTTTTTGAAGTCTGAACACGAAATAAGCTGATCCCTGTTGAGAAGAAAAAGACGTCTGCCATTTGCTCCGAAGGCAACTGTTAGTTACCCATGTCCCGCTGAGAACCATGATCACGCATTCAATATTCAAATTCCTAAGCTGTTATGGTTCAAAGACAAAGTGCCATCTCTATTTTATTTGTATCATTATATATCCAAATTATTACTGCTTCAGATGATGTTCTGTATCCCTTCCCGTTGAGAGAGGCAATAATTCGTCTAGTCACATGTTCTCGGTAATAATGACCCATGTTCCTGATTACGATCTAGACCTTGAATGCAGTGGCGACAAACACCGGGCGGAATCAATGTTTGCTTTCCCGGTTGCATCATCAGCTTCACAGCTTTGGCTGCAAAATATAACAGCCTAGCAGCAAACAAAGCTAACAGTTGCCAACGTTATGATATCCTCAGCAGTATCTAGTTATAGCCCGGTCTTTCTATCCCAAAGAATGTTTCCGAGAAATGCTTGACGTACAATTCCATCATTAGCTTCACAGGCTCCAGTATTACGCCAGGATCGGCGGTATCTAAGTATAGCTCAGTATTTCTATACAACGAAAGCTACATACAATTATTTTCGCGATTTTTTTGACGATTACCAGCATGTCATGTGATACGATATAGGTAAACAGTTTGACCACCGCACAATGTGAGTCAAGTTGCACACTGAACAAGCTGCGCCATACTATTAGAGAACTTTTCGTATGATATTTAAAATAAAACAGGATATAAATAAATCAAAACCACTCCATTGGTAGCATCAGTCCCCACAAGAAAAGAGGCATGTACTGGGGTTCCACTATATTTCTTCCATACATCTTTTCTCTCTGAATACGAAGTCAGAACTGAGGGTTAATGGACATAGCAGGATTACAGATTCTGGTGGATGTGTATATCTGATATACTATGCACATTCACCATTTGTGTTTCATACTGGAGCAGTCGCAAAAACCTGAAGGATGTCACACAGAGAGACAAATAAAAGCAGACTGCGAAGCAGAAATCCATTACAGATTATTCAAAGACAAAGATAGCCGGAATCGACGAGCAATATAAGTATATTATCATATAAAAATCACTAGATTACGATTTGTAACGTTTTTATAGGTTACCTCTAATGTTTGTCTATTAACCGCTAAACAGACTTCAGGTTTATATTCCGCACAAACAAAAACATGAAAAAACATAGCAGGCCCCCAGCAGACGACTTTTTCTGTCAGATTTTCATACGGAATACGAAAGTCCATATTTCTCATAAATTGAATAAGCTTGATATTCTGTAGGCATGTAAAAACTCTACTTATTGATACTCATACACAACCACATAATATTTACATACGAAGTTAGCACTACGCAGCAAAATAAACCAACTAAATATGACTAAGTGACATATAAATCCGAACACCCAGTTCAAATGGTTTTATTTTAATAAAATTTTGTATAAGTACTTAATGAAGCATAATAAGTAAATGATACAATATGATTGCACTGCTCTAAAGCCCTTTGACCTTTAATAATGTGTGGATGCACCCTGATGTGCTAGGCATTCTCCAACGCGTCTAGGCATGCTTCTGATCAGGTGGTGAATGTCCTCCTGTGGTATCTCATTCCAGGCAACCACCAACTGCTCTCGAAGTGCTTCTAGAATCTGAGGAGGACGTTGCAAATTGAGCAATCTCCTACCCATCATATCCCACACGTGCTCAATTGGGGATAAGTCGGGAGATCTTGGTGGCCATGGTAACAATGTGACATCATTATGTTGAAAGAAGTCTATTGTGACTCTTGCAACATGTGGTCGGGCATTATCTTGTTGGAAAGTTGGATCTGCCAGGGTGTCAACATGGGGTTCTAGAACTTCGTGGATATAACGCTGCGCGTTCATGTTACCTCTGATGAAGATTAAAGGTGACCTGGAACCATAAGCTATATCACCCCAAACCATAACTCCAAATGTGTGTTGAACATGTCTTTCAACAAAAAACTGTGGATTCCTCCTTTCACCACGTCGCCTTCTAACCCTGGCACGACCATCGTGCATGCCTAAACAAAATCGAGACTCGTCACTGAAGGCAATACTGTTCCATTCCTGATCCCAGAGTGACCGTTGTCTGCACCACTCAAGGCGATTGCGTCGGTGTTCTTGAATTAAAGGGAGGACCCAGTGTGGCCGGTATGAAAACACGCCAAAACTTCTCATTCGTCGGTAAACACTTCGCATGCCAATAGGTCTTCCGTGTTCTGCAAACCATCCATTTGCAATGGACCTGGTAGTGGAGAAACGGTCTCTTAAGGCCAGTAATCTTAGGCGGCGATCTTCACGGTCTGTTGTTCTACGGCGGCGTCCAGTGCCCCTTGCTCTTTGCGTACGGCCTTCTCGAAGCCATGCCTGATAACACCTAACCACAGTGTCTACACTTCTTTGCACTCTAACTGCAATTGCCCGAAAAGAAAGTCCAGCTTCCCGAAGTCCCACTATACGGCCCCTATCAAACTCACTAAGTTGACGAAATCGTACAGGTCTCCGTACTCTAGGCATCGTAACCGATCGTAAAGGATGTCAAGAACCAAAATCCGCCAACGTTGATTCTTTACTGCGGCTGAAATATTCATTTTTAGAGCGTTAGTGTATTAAAAAAGAGCAGTATAAAAACCGGAATGTCCAACTGATCAGGCTGAAAATTTTTTCACTTGTTATTTACAGTAAGATAAATACATTCACCAACTTTTATGAAAATAAAACCATTTAAACTGGGTGTTCGGATTTATATGTCACTTAGTATATAAGGAATATAAATATGCTAGTGTTACCCCTACATTCTAAAGCTAGAAATCATTTAATGATCTGCCTGTTACATACTACTTAATTTAAAAAAAGACTGAAGCTGCAAGCCGAGGAATTACTGTTGTATGTGTTTAAATGTTTTGCGTTGTTAGCTAATTAGATATTATTGAGTAATATGCATAAATTTCTATTAGTTTAGTATTATATAATATTCTTTTTGGATCAAGTGTTAAGTTGGGAAACGCTACTCGTAGCAACACGTCGCCTTTTTTGGACTTTTGTGCAAAGTAAAGCCAATTTATTATCATTATATATGTATACTATTTATTTGCGTTATCTACCCTGTAAGCCTGGCCTCTCCTGAACAACAATTCTTTTATTCAATTTTGAATCTGCAGGAGCTACACGAAGCCTTGCGTAAGAAATAAAACAGTCCTACAATAAAACAATAAACACTTGATAAGGCAAAACACACATTTCCTCCAAATTTAACCCTCTAAATAAATCAAGAGATATTTCCGGAATTTACGAGGGCAATAAAAAAGCGGAGCGACCAGCAAGTAGCATCAATCCATATTGAATAATTTACAGCATGGTCGCCCAACTACCTTGATATAGACCTGGAGCTGGTAGAACTATACTATATAGAAATATATTTTGATTTAAAAAATAGGTACAAAGCAAAGCTGTCTTGGGTCGTAGTATCAGTAAAAGAGGTGGACTGCTGCACTTCCTTCTGATACATGATGTCCCAGAATGAGATGAACATCTCTCGGGTGCACATAAAAATAATAACACAAGCTCGTGTAGAAAATGTTCTACAGAGCTCACCAATGGCGACACATGCCTCCTACAGTTTTTCAAAATTTTCGAAAATGATATATTATATTTTTTGGACGATGTCTGTCTGCTAATCCTTGGACTGCCTATCACTTGACAAGTTTGATGAAATCTTTATACAAAGTTACTACTATGCCAATGAACAGAAAGCTTTGTAGTCTTTGAAAATCGGTTCATTGGTGGAGGTGAAGAATGCCAAATACGGAAGAAAAAAGGGAGCATACTAATCATTATTGAAAAAAAATAGGAGTAAAGATCGGGATGTGGGGGTTTGTAGAGGGGCGAGAGAGGGTGTATCGCAATGGTTTGATTTTACAAATAACCCACCAGAACAATCCCGATAGACCACAGACACAGGTAACTGTTTCACGCTCAACGGAGGACAATGAACGGAAGCTGAGCAACTCTACTCTATCCACAGTATGAGGTCTATTGAAATGCGGTGTTGCCAAGCTGTTGAAAAATATTTAAAGGAACGCTATAATTAGAGTGACTTGGTTGGTCCAGTTCTTTTCATGGTTTTTGGTGGGTACGCCAAAAAGTCTTACGAAATAATTAACACATCGTCTTAAGGCCAGACTATCTAGATAACTGGCAACCACGTCAAATACACCGACGACTGGTAATAAGCAAGTTGAGATTAGAAAATAATTTTAATATCAAAGTAACGTTCCTCTTGTGTTACTAAACTAAATCGCGTAATAATCCGCGGAGGTCACGAAATGTTATAAAGCATTGTGATAATTTATTGGTTTTGAGAACGACTTGTGCTTACATGACGCGGAGAGCACTTGCCAAAAGTGTGATTTATGACTTTATTGAATGAAGAAATATATTTCGTAGCCTGTAATAGAAGAAAAACATCCTAAAAATGAATAGATGTATATATTGACTAGAAATGCTTTCAGTGCAAGTAATGGTCATTAATTAATACAAAAAAGATTATCTATCCGGTAACACCGAATTTATCTAGATGCCATCAGCTGCTTTATGGATGACATTTATTGAGTTACATCTCTCATATCTCTCTAATTTATTCGCCTAGTCTGCTTCCTCTTGGTACAACTACTTTTTGCAAGAAATTTGTGGAAAGCTTGATCTATAAATCAAAAAAAATGTATCTGAAATTGAGCAGTTTTCGAGTAAAGTTCAGTTTCAATGCAGCTCTATCGATTTTGAATCTAATATACCGGTGCCGCTATTTTAAAAATATGGTAATGTTGAGAATACGTTTGTAAATTTCCAGGACGTACATTTTCTGAGTACCTGATCAAACTTTAAAGTTTTCTCAATCGGCTGCTGTTAAATTGGCAGATGCAACTCATAAATATACAACTCAAAATAAAGGAAAAACCGATCTTTGGGCTTGAATCAGTGAGTTCAGTAGAAAAATCTTTGAGTCGTGCTCTTTCTTTTTTTTTGAAATATTAAAAACGGAAACGTGTAATTGAGACTATAAATACGTCTTCTTTTTTTTATTTCTTTGTAAACTATTGATCGTGCAATAATCATTATTCAAATAATCTGACGCATTTTAAGGAAACTTCGATAAGGCACTGAACTATGTCCCTCTAAGCTCAAAAGATCTAGATTTTATAATAGATTTGATTCTACTTGCTTTCAGCTATTTTATTGACAAATCTCAATCTTTTATTAATATACCTATTGTAAGAGGTCCTACCCTAAATAAAGGTATTCGCATAATGTTGCGACCACAATGAAATTTCACTTTCATTTGCATTGTTTGTTCCGCCGCTTGTTCTTTCTGGGCACACGCGTTTGTGGCTTTTCAAAAGAAAGGGTAGTAGAATAACAATTGTAGTTATGGATATCGCAGGATCCGTTGCTAGAAGCAACCTTAGCTTACGCTGTTGTTTATTAACGGGGCTCCTACAATCACGAGCACCATCTGCTGAGGTAACGGGGGGTGAAAAGGAAACGATTGTGGGCTGGTCTTAGACGGTGGTCGGCGCTACTTTAAAATAGGAAAGGATGACTGCGGAAAATATATAATAGTTTGATGGCGAATTCTGTCAAAAACCTGACATGAACGACATTGATTTGGAGGTTGCTAAGCAGGAATTTTTAGGGAAACTTAGAAAAAGTGACGACGGGATTTTGCATCACAGGACTGTGCTTTTTGGCGTCTTCATCGGAGGATAAGGTTGACAGCGCCTCGATTTGGTGAAGTTTGTAGAATAAGGCAGACAACAAGCTGTAAAGTTCTAGTAATCTAGATCATATACCCAACAGAGTCTTCTAGTAAGGCAATAAAAAAAGGCAATACAAAAATCATTGGACACGGCAGTTCAATCTTGTGGTTTGTTTATTGATCGCACACATCCATTTCTGGCAACATCACCTCCATCTACCTGTTACTGTAGACAAGACATGTACTTAATCCAGGTATAAGCCTACCTGTTTATTGCTTTGCAAAAACTACCTACCTGTTTCCTCTTATTTTGACGATATTTTTATGACCCTCGTTCAATTGTTACCATCTACCACACGACCCTTGTAAACATAATTGTGTTTATTGACATGAATAAACGAATTAGAATTTGAGTTCTTGAATTTATTTTAGGAAAGATATAAAATTATTTGAATATGACTTGCTAGTTAAGCAATTGCTTTTGCTAAAAAGTAATTGCTTAGTTTTTATTCATTAGGCTCATTGTCAGTGAGGCATCTCATTAGCCACGCATTTTTTGTCTGGGCATGTTTTAGTTTTAAATAGTGCGCTGCTTTTTTTATTTTTAGTTACCTTTATAAAATCTTATGTGACATGCCTTTGTTGCTGACGATGACTTTTGTTTACTTTTCAAACACCTTCGATTGGTTGGAATGGTTGTAGTTACGTAGTATGTATTAGTTATTAGTTTATGTTTCTTATAATTTCATTTAAGTTGGCTTACATTGCTTACGACTGTGTGTTCCAAAATTATCAAAGTATAGTAACTCAATACACTGAAAAGGTTGGAGACCACTGCTCTTGACCTATTGTTACAACCGCTTAAGATAAGTTTTATAACCTCATGAATAAAGCATACTTCCAATCAGCGCGGACTCTGTTGTTGCCGCTTGATACATTGTTTCAATTCCACTTTTACGATCTCGTAGTGAGACTCGGCAATGTGGAAGGAGATTTATTGCATTTCTGTCAAGATTATTAAGGAAGGTATGGTACAATTATGTCTTCTTTGGACAAAGGAAGTCGAACTGTCGACTGCAGCATCCCGAACATGTGAGTAGTACTCGAGTACTCTGGGCCTTGTGCAGAGTGGGGAGTTATGTGTAGAAAAGTAGTTAGGGTGGTTATGAAAACCGGCAACTTTGTTTATTGGAAATAATCAAGGTTTTGACCAATTTCAGTTGGGCTAAATTTTTATCCACATCCCAAAAACGGGTTTTGATTTAGTTTCGGTGACACAAAAAACTTATAATGAGCATGGTCGGACGTAAATTCCTGTCAGATCCGCCTTACGCCTTTTTGTAAGGTTCCTCATACGCCAATAATAATAAATATGAAAATACTTTTGGACTGTAAAAGCTGAATCCGAAGTCATTCTGTACGTATCTAGTCCCATTAATGCTGTACGTATATACGAGCCTCTTCCCACTTCAGTTGGCCCAACTATTGAAATCTTAGTTTTTTTCTTATCAAACACAGATAATAAAAATGTTATAGGTTTAAAATATTAACAATGAATATTTTAATAATATCTAGTAGAAAACACCAACTTTGTCACTCCCTAATCAAATTTGCAGCATAAAAATAACACACGTTGCAATTACAGCATATCAACCTATTTTCATTTCAATGCAAAATAAGTCTATAACGCATAGATGGCTGTGAAAAATAAAAGCCATGACAATTGTTACTGATAATTAAATTTTTTAATTCTGGGAAATCAAAATATTGTTAGAAGATATAATAACGTCACTGGTTCAGTTAATATTAAGCCACGATATATGAAAAAAGTAATATCACAAATGCCGACCGAAGAGCATTAAGAAGAATAATCGTGAAAAACAGGCGTGCCAATTATTTAGAATTAAGTGTTCTGTGGAGTGACGCTGTTGGAAGGGGAATTTCGAGGTCCACAACTCATGGAAAGGCCCACAAACTGGGATTTAGCACTTGCAAGGTAAGTTTTCTTATAAAAAAAGTGAAGTAAAAACCCTAAAGTTGCACAACTTGTTTATAGGCCAAAGAAAAGCCACTATTAACTCCACTGCAAAAGAAAACTCGGCTTAGATGGGCTAAAGAACATAGACAATGCACACCTCAACAATGGTCTGCAAAAAAAATTAAGCATTCCATGTTGACTGAAGAGAAAAGTGAAATTTCCAGCATCCATTACGGTCTGGGGCAGTATGTCATCAAAAGGAGTAGGAAAACTTCATTTTATTGATGGAAATGTGGATACAAACAAATATTTGGCAATTTTAGAAGAATCGCTTTAACCAGTGCTGGAAAAATGTTTGACATCCGGCCAAGATTTTGTGTTTCAGCAAGATGGTGCAGCGTGCCATACCTCAAAAAGGCTATAAAATGGATGGAAGAAAATAATGTACCACTTTTGAAATGGGTTTCTAGCAGTCCAGATCTGTCACCTATTGAAACTTTGTGGCACGAGATGAAAAAGGTTCTACGACAACATCCTGCTCGTAGAATCACCGAACTGAGACAAAAGCTTCAAGAGATATGGGATTGTTTTACACCAAATTTTTGCAAAAACTTGGTTAACACTATGCCCCAAAGAATTTCAGCCATAATAAAAAAGAAAGGTGATGTTAGCCAATGGTAATATTTCAATTGTGGCTTTGTTAATTTCGCGAATTTATTCGCACATTGTTTATCTGTTCAGATGTTCTATTAGTTATACGAAACGTTAATTTCCTTAACCTTCAGAAAATATGGTTGTGTATTTTTCGACATCTCTGAAATAACATTATAAAGGCATATTTTGGTACAAATCTTGACGTGGGCCAACTGAAGTGGGAAGGGGCTCGTCGCTTGTCCAGTAAAAATTTGCAAAAATATGCGACTCCGATTTTTCACAAATCCACATGTTTTGTAGCGTTTTGTTTTCGTTTGAAGCGCTATAGCGTATACATCCCAAACTTATGTCTCTTTTATCACAAACATATAAATATAATGAGCGGAAAGTCAAAATAATAAGCCCTGTTTCCCTTGTCCCAGTGTCCCCAAAGCAAATTCGGTCATCACGCTAGCGTGGAGTCATTCATTCACAAGATCCCAGAGCGGTCTGACTCCAGTAAATTCCGGGAATGGCGACCATACCTAATTAATCTTTTTAATTAGTCTCATTTTCTGGATAACACTCTGTTTGCTGTTTGTTCAGCTGTGTGATAAATCAGAGGATTTTGCTGGGCGCTAACATTAGCTGATGGTGATAACGATCCCCACATAAAAGGAAAGCTCTGCTAAAGTTTAAGAATGTGAAGAAACAAGATGGCGTCAAGTACGTTGACCTTGTAGTTCACACGCAGCGTCGATAAATTATTCCATGTCATTTAGTGCCTATATAAACTGACTGTCTTTAAAAATGGCGGACTGAGAGTCTGTCAAAGCTGCGCGTTTTTGTACGTTGTAATCATTAAAACGTTATTTTTTTATACTCCAACCACCACGAAGGCCTAAGCACCCATGGGGTACCGTGGGGCTATAGGGGGATACAGGGGAAAGGGGGAACGCCACACGGACTTTTGCGAGGGAACACGTGTGCTTGCAGCATGCACAAATTCTGGCCCCGCCTACGAGATCCGCTGGGTGGTACCTCTGCGTTCGACAGCCAGAGACCGTCTACCACCACCAAAACTTCTTTTGGGACGAGATTCGAACCCTCACAGCGCACGGCGACTAATCAGGAGACCGAAGAGTCTACTACTACGGCCACCGCTGCTGCCGCTGTTATGGTCCATTCTATCAATATCCTTCTTTTGGATGTATGTATCCAAATATGTAATAGAATATGGTGAATGCAGTTTAAAAAATGTGGCGTAATTTGTTTTTGAATGGCCCATATTTGATAGAATATTCAGATAGAATCGAATAGAATAGAACAGAAATTTATTGGTTTCTCAATTGTAAACCAAAACAAAGAAATTTATAACAGAGATAACACGCCATTGTGATACAGCGTAAATAACATACTTTTTTTTAAAGTACATACAAAAACAAACATAAATAGACAACATACAACACAGCGATATTGATCCTTACGGTTTCACTAGAGCACAGAACTCTTTAATAGTATATGGTTCCATTTCGAATATATATACTAAGTGACATATAAATCCGAACACCCAGTTTAAATGGTTTTATTTTAATAAAAGTTGGTGAATGTATTTATCTAACTGTTAATAGCAAGTGAAAAAATTTTCAGCCTTATCAGTTGGACATTCCGGTTTTTATACTGCTTTTTTGTAATTCACTAACGCTCTAAAAATGAATATTTCAGCCGCAGTAAAGAATCAACGTTGGCGGATTTTGGTTCTTGACATCCTTTACTATCGGTTACGATGCCTAGTGTACGGAGACCTGTACGATTTCGTCAACTTAGTGAGTTTTATAGGGGCCGTATAGTGGGACTTCGGGAAGCTGGACTTTTTTTCGGGCAATTGCAGTTAGAGTGCAAAGAAGTGTAGACACTGTGGTTAGGTGTTATCAGGCATGGCTTCGAGAAGGCTATACGCAAAGAGCAAGGGGCACTGGACGCCGCCGTAGAACAACAGACCGTGAAGATCGCCGCCTAAGGTTATTGGCCTTAAGGGACCGTTTCTCCACTACCAGGTCCATCGCAAATGAATGGTTTGCAGAACACGGAAGACCTATTGGCATGCGAAGTGTTTATCGACGAATTAGAAGTTTTGGCTTGTTTTCATACCGGCCCTTTAGCTCGAGAACGCCGACGTAATCGCCTTGAGTGGTGAAGACAACGGTCACTCTGGGATCAGGAATGGAACAGTATTGTCTTTAGTGACGAGTCTCGATTTTGTTTAGGCATGCACGATTGTCGTTCCAGGGTTAGAAGGCGACGTGGTGAAAGGAGGAATCCACAGTTTTTGTTGAAAGACATGTTCATGACACTGTTGGAGTTATGGTTTGGGGTGCTATAGCTTATGGTTCCAGGTCACCTTTAATCTTCATCAGAGATAACATGAACACGCAGCGTTATATCCACGAAGTTCTAGAACCCCGTCTTTTACCCTATCTTGACACCCTGGCAGATCCAACTTTCCAACAATATAATGCCCGACCACATGTTGCAAGAGTCACAATACACTTCTTTCAACATAATGATGTCACAATGTTACCATGGCCACCAAGATCTCCCGACTTATCCCCAATTGAGCACGTGTGGGATATGATGGGTAGGAGATTGTTCAATTTGCAACGTCCTCCTCAGACTCTAGAAGCACTTCGAGAGGAGTTGGTGGTTGCCTGGAATGAGATACCACAGGAGGACATTGACCACCTGATCAGAAGCATGCCTAGGCGCGTTGGAGAATGCCTAGCACATCAGGGTGCATCCACACATTATTAAAGGTCAAAGGGCTTTTTTAAAGCAGTGCAATCATTTTGAAATTTTTGTCATTTACTTATTATGCTTCGTAAAGTACTTATACAAAATTTTATTAAAATAAAACCATTTAAACTGGGTGTTCGGATTTATATCTCACTTAGTATATTTAGGATGTTGCGAAGAGGGTCAGATGTTATGGTTATCATTTTTTTAAAGATAGAAATTGGAACGATGGCATCACCACAACTTCTTGTGTTTTTTAGGTTGCATATAATTCTGAGCAATTCATCATGATCTATTTGAGTTAAAAATATTATTTATTTTTTCGTTATAGGTTGCAATTATAATTCAAATTTGGTATTTTTGAGAGGAGTTTTGGAGCTGCTTCGACAAAGCTTTTATTGAAATGGTTAACTAAAGCATTTACGTCATTATGTACCGGTAAGACAAATTGGTCTGACGACGTTTTGGGTGTGTTAGTTAATTATTGCACTGCATTCCAAATTCCTTCACTTCTATTGCCATGATAATTTACCTTGATCAAATAGTATTGCGATTTTGAATCTTTTAAGAGTTTCTCATATGTCTGATTATAACTTTTAAAGACATCTTTATATTTTATGTCGTTTTGGGAAACCATTTGAAGAGCACTCACCCTGTTCCTGAGTCGGTCCAATTCCAGGGTAATCCAAGGAGGTTTCTTGCTTTCCGCTGCTCATTTTATTATCTTCAGAGGAAAATAGTAATTGAAACTGCTTTGAATTATCTGAGAAAATAGGTCCCACTTTTCGTTTACGTTGACACTACTATAAATTTCATTCCATGATGCTGATTTTATATCTTGTAGAAAACTAGTTATATGTGAGTCAGAAAACACTTTCCCTTTATGGTCAGAAAAAAGTGTATCGATAATTTTAGACTGAAACTTCACATCTGCCTTAATGAAAATATTGTCCAAACATGATTTGGAGTCATTCTTTACTCTAGTGAAATCAGTAATTGTTGTTTTCAAACCGTAGGAATGAATTATGTCAATAAAGTCTGATGATTTCCTATTTTTCACCAACAGATTTATATTAAAATCGCCGGCTATGACACATTCCTTTTTTTCATTACTCATTTTATCTGGAAGATTGATATAACATACTATAACGTTTTGATTATTAGCTGTATAGTTATTAGCGAGCCAACGTTCAAAAGCACTCAACTGACAGCCATTTTAAAGGATAGTGATTTTGTACGCATGACTACAAAGTATTTAGGAGCTTCAAAATGATGTTCCACATATTCACCTATTCATTTTGAAAAGATATTACAAGATGGTGACACCCACCATCTTAAAATTTTCAAAAGTTAATTTTTGTGCCCTGTACGATGAAGGTTCGGTAATCGCAGGCATGTAGTTTTCACGGACGAATTTTAAAACGACATTTCCGGCAAAGAAGAGACGAGATCTGAAGTGCGGATTCGAAATATCGTTTGTTTTCTCTGCGAAATGGGAAAAACTTTTAAATTGAAATTGATCGACTGACGAAGCGATTTGGAAAGAGAGAAGGAGGTTTCTGGGTTGGTGATTAATTTTAGAGCTTTGCAACATGGAAATCCGGATGAATTGGGGAACATTACATAGAACCAGCTCTAGTTGATTGAGCCTGATGGAATTCAAATGAGCTGTCTGAAAGGCAAAAAGCGTACTTTACGTATAAGCCATAAGTTAACGCTTAAGTCTCTACTAAGTTCAAGTATTAGAGAAACATTTGAGCTTCCAATACCAGGTACCAATCCCCTTTCGGTTTTATTTTCACAAATCGTCAAAAGAAGATCATATTTTATCAATCCAACATGAATGTGGGAGCCGCACCAGGTCCGATTCTGGCACCATTACTATCTATCGTATACATTAACGATCTAAATTTATTTGGATTCATGATCAATTATAGTAGTTGTCAGTGGTCCATAACTCGAAGAATAATTGGTATCCAGGATCAGTAAAGTAGGTCTGGAGATGACAGAATGGTTCCAGTGCAACCGTCTCTTATTAAATAAAAGTATCACGGTGCATGTGCTTTTCTATAATGGTAAGCCGCGCTTTCAGGATGTTATCTATTCGTATTCGACTACCTTCTCTGGTATGCATGTAGAAGGAAAGTTAACATGGCGGGAATAAATAAATCATGTCTGAAAGTTAACAAATCATACTTTACAGTACTCAAAATGAAACAAACTGCTACATTTACACAACATAACTGTTGTGCTATTTACAAACATCGATTATAGAAATGTATAATCGATTCTTTAAAGATCGATTATTATGGTTAAGGAAATCGAATATTGGAAAACGATTAAATTAAAAAAATATCAAATAATATATTAGCACTGCTTATAATAAAAAAAATAATTATTTAATCGACGATTTCTGACATCCCTGCCATTAAACAGTATCGGCAGTAGCGTAGAGGCTCACAACAGTATTATGACTCGTTTGTGTATGTTGTGAAAAGAAAATCTCCCATAACTTTACAAACATAGGAATAGCAGAGATAAGACATTACTTGAACTAAATACATTATAGTAAAACAAACTTCTTGTAAAACCAAACTTAGGGATATACACAAAGTTCTTGATCAGATTGCGTTTCACTTGGAGATTTAACGTTACCTAAGGCTCAACGTCCAAAACTTTGCCCTAGGTGAACTGGTTGTGCTCATGGGCGCCCACACAGCAAAGTTCAAGGGGGTACATGTTCAGCAAAATTTACGTCTCTGAGGGGTGGGGAGGACGGGTGATTAGAATTTGTATCCTCTTCAATTTTTACCTAACTGCCTCAGAAAGAGGGTTACGTTTTTCATGCTTCGGTATGTGATCAAAAAATCACACATATATAGTCAAACGGCTTGATAGATTTTGTCATATGAAATGTTTGATTTGCTTTGGCTACGTTAAAACTTTATAAAAACAATATGGCAATCTTTAATAGAAAATTCTTATTGATATGTTCATTTACTGCTTTTTTGAAATTTTGACAATACATTTCTTTTATGATTACAATAACTAAATACAGGCTGGCGCATCGATAACGAAACATACGCATTTACTGGCAGCTCAGTTTTTTTTTGGAAAAACGCTAAGACCCGTCGATTTTGTTTTCGAGGGGGACACAAGTTTGGCAAAAAATCACGTTAACACGTGCAGCCCCCTGAGCGGGGGTGGCACCAACCCTAAAATCTTAAATGGAAAGGGGGGTCGAGTGATACCTTATTTTAAAGGTATTTCAATTCCCTTTATAATGATATAAAGTGTATAATGTACTTCAGTTCAGTAGTTTTGAAGATTTATCGATTTAAAGCTCAAAGTAGACTTTAATAAGTACATCAGATTAGTTTGTACTACTTTCAGAAGAAATTTGACTAAAAGAATTTACTTAATAAGTAAATGCTTTTCTTCACTACGCCCTTGGTTTGTTTATCATTTTGTTGTTGAAAATAGCTATTGGATCGTTTTTTGTGGCAAAAAATGTATTTCTTGAAGAAAGATAAGGAAATATCTCGTACTTATTTTAAATAGGAATTCAGTACATAGTTTGCTATTGATTTGACCTAAATTTCTTGCTAAAATAACGCTTTAATACATATATTAACCATGGTATATTCCACAGCAGAAAGAGTTGAAATTAACGAAATATTTTTCGGAAATAACCAGGGCGCTAATAGAACAGCAGAAATATTTAATGAGCGACATGAAAACAGTAACGTGCATGTTCTAGAACTTGTAGCTAAATTTCGGGAAACTGGGTCAGTCGCCAATAAATAACGCAACATTGAAAATCCCATAAGGAACGAAGCAATAGGAGTGGGCGTTTTAGGGCAAGTTTATGTAAATCCTACGTTAAGTACCCGCAAATTGGAGACTGTGTGTGGTGTTAGTCTACGTACTGTCCAACGGATTCTAAAGGCCCATAGTTTTCATGCGTATAAAATTCACCTGGTACAAGAACTTAATGAAGATGATTTTGATCGGCGATTACAATTTTGTGAAGATATGAGTGAACGAATTATAAACGATGAACATTTTCTATTCAACACTTGCTTTTCCGACTTCCTTTTTCTTAAATGGCGTAGTAAATTGTCATAATTGCCGATATTGGTCCGATTCTAATCCCAGAATTTATCATGAGGCTCATACACAGCAGCCACAAAAATTAAATCTTTGTTTGGGCTGGTATTTTTTGGCGATCATTTACGTGGTCCTTTTTTTTACCTGGAAATTTGCCGGTAAAATGTATTTGGAATTACTGGAACACGCCATAGATCCTGCATTATCAGCCATAATTGAAAATCAGAATGATCGGCGGTACATTACGAATAGGTTGATGTTTCAACAGGATGGTGCCCCACCACATTACGCATTACGTGTTCGACAATATTTAGATCAGACGTTTCCAGATCGATGGATTGAGAGAAGAGGTGCCATTGAATGGCCCCCAAGATCGCCAGATTTATCACCTTTGGAGTTCTTTATGTGGGGTCATTTAAAAATCAAAATCTATGCTACTCAGCCAATATCTTTAGAAGACCTGCGACAAAGAATTGTGAATGGGTGCCTTCAAATTACTCCTCAAATAGTGCAAAATGTGCGGCAACGTTTTGCCCAAAATCTTTATTATTGCATGGAGAGTCATGGTGGCCATTTTCAACAACTACTTGCCTAACGGGTCAGTTCAATCTTCATTTTTGAATTACTTTGCTGCCAAATGTATTGATCTCCACTAATGATGATGTATTAGTTTTATTTAAGCTTTAAATCAATAAATCTTCAAAAATACTGAACTGAAGTACATTAGTTTTACATCATTATAAAGGGAATTTAAAAACCTTTAACAGAAGGTATCACTCGACCCCCCTTTCCATTTAAGATTTTGGGGGTGGTGTCACCCCCGCTTAGGGCGCTGCACGTGCTAACGTGATTTTTTGCCTGTGTCCTCCTCGAAAACAAAATCGACGGGTCTGAGCGTTTTTCAAAAAAAAAAACGAGCTGCCAGTAAATGAGTCTGTTTCGTTTTCGATGCGCCACCCTGCATATCATTGGTCACGTTATTTAACAGAAATACTTATTTTTTTCATTTTGTCACAAATTTGATATTAGTACATTTCCTAAGCATAAAAGCAGTTATATCAATTTATGAGACTGAAAAAGCAGTAGTTTTAAATCTATATTACTTTTTTCCTATCATGATGTATACCAATTTTGATTTTTATGTGATAATTCTATTATTTGTAGATAAGTATATTTCTTAATAAATATGCTTTTTTTGAAAAATAGTTTTCGTTTAATACATAAAAATATGCTGTTTTTAGTATATTTATGTAATTATCTTTGTTAAAGGTTATTAGATATTAAATGTAAATACTGAATTATTAAATTGAAAGGAAAGAGGAAAGATTTACTTTTGTACTGTTTATGAGTATTCCTGTCTGAATATATAAAGCAAAATTCTAGAATACTGCGTTTTTTATTTGAAAAAATACTGAAACCTACAAAAAAGGCGATAAACAGTTTTTGTAGAGTACGAAAGCTGTAAAGCACATGTTACTGCTTTTTGATTTAGGACAATTGAAGTCGGACATTTGTGTTTTAAAGGTCTTTCAATTCCCTTTATAATGATGTAAAATACATGAGCTTCAGTTCAGTCGTTTTGAAGATTTATTGATTTGAAGCTTAAAGTAGACTTTAATAGGTACATCCGATTAGTTTGTACTACTTTCAGAAGAAATTTGACGAAAAGAATTTACTTAATAAGTAAATGCTTTTCCCCACTACGCCCATGGTTTGTTTAACATTTTGTTGTTGAAAATAGCTATTGGAGCGTTTTTTCGTGGCAAAAAAGTTATTTTTTGAAGAAAGATAATAATAAATATCGCGTACTTATTTCAAATAGGAATTTAGTACATAGTTTGCATTTGATTTGACCAAACTTGTAACGCTTTATTACATAAATTAACCATGGTATATTCCACAGCAGAAAGAGTCGAAATTATCGAAATATTTTTCGGAAATAACACTGGACAACAAATTTTAGTTTTTTAATTGTATCTTGTGGGAAAAGTGCACTTCTTTGTTAATTTTGGGGCGCTGAATTCAAAAATGACAATGAAATAAAAAAATTAGTTGCGGTTTAGAAAAAAACTTTTTATTTTTAAGGATATATTAAAAAAAGTAACAAGATTCATATACTTATAAGAATCACTATATGCGCTGTCTTTTTGCTGTTCTTTTATGGATCGTTTCTGGAGCATCTCTACCAAGAGTCCAACAGTAGTCTCCAAGCATGGAAGGATTCCACTTTCCCTGGTACCTTTTTTCCATTGTTGAAATATCCTGATGAAAACGTTCGCCGTGCTCATCACTTACGGCTCCGCAATTGTCAGGAAAAAAGTCCAGGTGTGAGTGTAGGAAATGTATCTTAAGAGACATATTACAGCCCATCTTTTGATACGATGACAGCATATTTTTGACAAGGGTTTTATAGTTGTCAGCTTTTCTATTTCCCAAGAAATTAGTGACCACCAGACGGAAATCATTCCAAGCAGTTTTTTCAATACCTGTTAAAGTGTTTTTAAACTGTGCATCTTTCAAAATATTTCGAATCTGTGGCCCAACAAAAATACCTTCTTTAACCTTTGCCTCACTTAGTCTTGGAAATTTCTGACGCAGGTATTGAAAAGCTGACCCATCTCTATCTAATGCCTTGACAAACTTTTTCATTAGGCCCAACTTGATATGCAGTGGTGGTAATAAATTTTTTTTCGAATCTACTAATGGCATATGCTGTACATTTTTTTGACCTGGCTCTAGGAATTGACGAACAGGCCAGTTTTGTCTGGTGTAATGAAGTGCCTTTGCCCGACTGTCCCATTCACACAAAAAACAGCAAAACATTGTGAAGCCTAGCTGCAGCCCAAGTAAAAGTGCAACAACTTTCAAATCGCCACAAATATGCCATTGGTGCTCATCGTATTTTATGCATGTCAATAGGTACTTCATATTGTCATATGATTCTTTCATGTGAACTGCTTACCCTACAGGAAGAGATGGTAAAATATTTCCAATACGAAAAACACATACCGAAACATCGTCTTCTAACAAGTTCCACTGCTGCAGTCTTGATCCAAGTAACTCTGCCTTACATTTTGGAAGTTCTAAATCTCTTACAAGATCATTTAATTCTGACTGTGTTATTTTGTGCGATTGGTGGCATGACGTGCTCGGTATAAAATCAGGATCTCTTGACGTTGATGGCATATCTTCTTCCTGACGAATCACTCGATCGCCATGATCTGATTCGTTTTCTGATTTGCAAGTGTAGGATTC
Source organism: Acanthoscelides obtectus (assembly GCA_963669975.1). Classification (NCBI taxonomy): domain Eukaryota; kingdom Metazoa; phylum Arthropoda; class Insecta; order Coleoptera; family Chrysomelidae; genus Acanthoscelides; species Acanthoscelides obtectus. Next base: position 16,030,261 of record CAVLJG010000005.1, read on the forward strand.
TGGGGGTTTTGGAATAGGATTTTCGTCACTGTGAGGCACAGGTCTCATCGCAGATGGTACGTTTGGGTAGTTAATAACCGATTTTCTTTTCTTGGACGTACCTGTGGCTTGTCCAACACAAGGTACCATGCAAAAGCAACAATCATTAATATGATTTGTAGGCTCTCTCCAAACCATTGGGATAGCAAAGCGCATAAACCGTTTTTTGCCATTTAACCAGCTCCTCAGACTTGAAGCACATGTATTACAGCAGATGTGGGGTGCCCACTGTTTGTCTTGATCACCTAGTTTACAACCGAAATAAAGCTGATATGCCTTTGTTATTAGTGGAGTAATAGACCGTCTCTGAGACGCAAAAGTCACATCACCACTCACGTAACAAAACTGATCTGGATTGTTTACACACTTTCGAGACATCTTGCATGAACGCTGTCAGCCAACTGAGGAAAAAATGGCTAATATAAAACAATATAATGTACACGTATGTATAACGTAACACAATCATACCGATTACATCATCTTTCCTTGCCGAATATATAAATGTAGCACGTGCATTCTTGTGAATTACAGTATATTAACACTGTCACAGCAGGAACACATATAATACCGTACCTCTAAAACTTGAACTAATATTGAAAAAATAAGTTTCATTCCGGTTTTAGCACATTCAAAATAGTAATATTTTGTTGATTTTATTTAGGATATTTTTTGGCTGTTGATCAGTGTAATCAGTGCGCTAATACAACATCAGAAATATTTGATGAGCGACGTGAGAACAGTAACGTGCATCGAAAATATGTTCTAGAAATTGTAGCTAAATTTCGGGAAACTTACTTAATAAATTACTTTGCTGCCAAATGTATTGATCTCCACTAATCATGATGTATTACTTTTATTTAAACGTTAAATCAATAAATCTTCATAACTACTGAACTGAAGTACGTCAATTTTATATAATTATAAAGGGAATTGAAAGACCTTTAAAATAAGGTATCACTCGACCACCCTCTCCATTTAAGATTTTGGGGGTGGTGTCACCCCCGCTTAGGGGGCTGTACGTGTTAACGTGATTTTTTGCCAAACTTGTGTCCCCCTCGAAAACAAAATCGACGGGTCTGAGGGTTTTTCCAAAAAAAACTGAGCTGCCAGTAAATGCGTCTGTTTCGTTTTCTATGCGCCACCCTGTATATTCTGTATAATTTAAACTTCAATCATTATTCAGACCGCTTTTTCTATTTTTTTCTATTAACTTGTGATAATACGTTGGTATGCTTGACACAAATAATGAATTGTGATTGAGAATTGAGATAGAGATGCTCTGTCTCTCAAAGTATGGTTCAAATACAGAGAGCTGGTGAACAGTCCAGGCATCCCGTTTCAGAAAAGTTAAGAGAACGTGGATAGAGTATGGTTGACAAAATGAATTTAATGATTAAATAGAATTGAAGTTGGGAGAAATGGTTTTGCTTCAACTACCTTTCTTTGTTGCAGCCCAGGCTACAGGGACGACAACGCATACTGGATCGGAGCTTCAGACAAAACACACGAGGGGGACTTCCGATGGTCAGACGGCCTCCCGTTTTCGTACACAAGTAAGTTTCTTGTGCTTGAAAATGATGTGGGAACCTTCTTTTTGGGACAACACTAGTACGTGATACAGATATATTGTCGTGTAAAGCAATTGGAATTCGAGGCTTTATGCATTCAACGTTGGCGACGCTTTCCTCTTTCTACTCTTTTTCCCCACAGCAAACACCCGCAAATCAACGTTTCCCATATAAATCCCTCTTCTAGAAAGCGGAAGACAGAAGGCGTTGCGCCAGAATACCAAACAACTTCAATTTTTCTCGAGAACAATGAAGTTATCTTCGGTCTGCGTACACGGTTCGACGCGTCGCGATCCCTAAACCGCTTATAGTCCAGTAGTATACGTACTGAATTAGTTTCAAAATCATCAAGGGAAGCCTCATTCTTTTACGGGAGGTTGTGATATGTTTTTGTGTATTCGATATGCATATTGTTTCTTTGTATAGCCTAACAAACATTTTAAGTTATAAATAATTACGTTAATTCGGCTACAAAATGGGCTAAAAGGTTTCTATGACCAATTTTCGAAAGGCTGTATTTACTTCTAAGCGTTTGCCTTTTTCGCAAAGTAGGGAATAGAACCAAAGTAATTTGGAAATCAATATTAGGTTTTTTACTAATAGGTCGGAGACTATAAACAACTATTTAGGTCAACTTGTTGTAAAATCGTAGTTATTTTGCCTTATAAAATCAAATTACTTAATTTAACAATAAAGGAAACAAACTCTGTCGCTCTCTCTTGATTATACATAGAGTTGGTAACCTGTTGGTTAGAAATAAGAAAAGCTGGTGATGGACTAGTCTATAGCTGAGTTTGTTGAGTAAATGGCTTCCATGTGCGCAGGAAATTTTTACTACTCCATAAACTGGTGATTGGAGCCCAATATTCCAAAATCTGGAAACCAATGCTTTATCAGGAAATGGCCGACAACAAATTGCAGGGTGTTTCAAAATTCTATACTCCACAGATTCGATATTAAAAACTGTATACCGAAACCAAAAATAATATAACGGACCAGAAATTCCAATTCCCAAACCAGACAGTCTAAATATCTAAATATGACTTTATTGATGGATTATTCTTCGACAAACATCCAGTAAATATTGAATTTAAGCGCCCTCTACTGCGGTGCGGCGTAGTCATTAGTCATGCTAGCGTCCAGTAGAGGGCGCAACATCTTACTGTTAACAATAACATGGCTTGGGGAACTGGTTGTCAAGCAAACTGATTATTCGATGCTTGTTAAAAAATAGTCATTCTGTAATTGTTTTTATGTCTTAAAAGAATGTATACTAAGTGACATATAAATCCGAACACCCAGTTTAAATGGTTTTATTTTAATAAAATTTTGTATAAGTACTTAATAAAGCATCATAAGTAAATGATAAAAATTTCAAAATGATTTCACTGCTTTAAAGCCCTTTGAACTTTAATAATGTGTGGATGCACCCTGATGTGTTACGCATTCTCCAACGCGCCTAGGCATGCTTCTGATCAGGTGGTCAATGTCCTCCTGTGGTATCTCATTCCAGGCAACCACCAACTCCTCTCCAAGTGCTTCTAGAGTCTGAGGAGGACGTTGCAAATTGAGCAATCTCCTACCCATCATATCCCACACGTGCTCAATTGGGGATAAGTCGGGAGATCTTGGTGGCCATGGTAACAATGTGACATCATTATGTTGAAAGAAGTCTATTGTGACTCTTGCAACATGTGGTCGGGCATTATCTTATTGGAAAGTTGGATCTGCCAGGGTGTCAAGATAAGGTAAAAGATGGGGTTCTAGAACTTCGTGGATATAACGCTGCGCGTTCATGTTACGTCTGATGAAGATTGAAGGTGACCTGGAACCATAAGCGTCACTAAAGACAATACTGTTCCATTCCTGATCCCAGAGTGACCGTTGTCTGCACCACTCAAGGCGATTACGTCGGTGTTCTCGAGTTAAAGGGAGGACCCAGTGTTGCCGGTATGAAAACAAGCCAAAACTTCCCATTCGTCGGTAAACACTTCGCATGCCAATAGGTCTTCCGTGTTCTGCAAACCATTCATTTGCAATGGACCTGGTAGTGGAGAAACGGTCCCTTAAGGCCAATAATCTTAGGCGGCGATCTTCACGGTCTGTTGTTCTACGGCGGCGTCCAGTGCCCCTTGCTCTTTGCGTACGGCCTTCTCAAAGCCATGCCTGACGACACCTAACCACAGTGTCTACACTTCTTTGCACTCTAACTGCAATTGCCCGAAAAGAAAGTCCAGCTTCCCGAAGTCCCACTATACGGCCCCTATCAAACTCACTAAGTTGACGAAATCGTACAGGTCTCCGTACTCTAGGCATCGTAACCGATCGTAAAGGATGTCAAGAACCAAAATCCGCCAACGTTGATTCTTTACTGCGGCTGAAATATTCATTTTTAGAGCGTTAGTGAATTAAAAAAAAGCAGTATAAAAACCGGAATGTCCAACTGATAAGGCTGATAATTTTTTCACTTGTTCTTTACAGTAAGATAAATACATTCTCCAACTTTTATTAAAATAAAACCATTTAAACTGGGTGTTCGGATTTATATGTCACTTAGTATATTAAGCAGAATTTTGTGCAGCAGCAGTGAGACCAATAAAATGCTCAGTAATGGCGTCATGTTGTATCAGGCCTGATCTTTGTTTGGAACAGGCCACAAATCCTTTTTTTTTTGATTGGTGGAATTTGCGTCAACTTTCTTGCCTGGCCACAAATGAAAACTAGGTTTTTGTAGCTGAAGTGCTATAATCGACTAGATTTACTAGATCCATTACATCAAAGTCCAACTTGTGCCAAAGGTGCAAATTTTAATCCCGTCAGTCAGTGGTAAAATCGGGGCATTACGCACTGAAATATTCTTTTAGTTTAAAAACGAAATGACGGATAAATTTATCCAGAGAGCTGTTCGTAAAGCTATGTTTGGTAACTACGCGTACATACATATACACCACCAACCGAATTTTAGGTCGTATTGATAATTATATCACTAGTTTTTAAATATATAAACTTAAATGAACGTTGCCCCCGAGTACTGATCTAAATAATAACCAGGCTGTAAGGAGATAAAAACAAATCTGAGAAATTGCAAATCTGGGGATGCTCGTGGCAAAGAAAGAGCACTCAGCGCTGAACGAGCCGCTGGCGCTGTGCTGTTTTTTCCTCAACACAGTCAAGTGGAAAATACTTCGTATTCTGTTGGAGAGCTTGTTCGCTTTTGGAGACAGATTTAATCAAAGCTACGATATTTTTTGTCAACAGGCAGGTAGATAAAAAGGTGCTGAGGACATGCGATCATAAATGTAGGACAATCTAATTAGTGTTCAGAGAGTTTGTCTAACATATTTAGGGGTTTTAGCCCAGCCAGCTTTGACGTAAAGGCGAGAATCATCCTGTACAAAGCATATTGTGCTTGTGAATGAATTAATATCGACAATTGCAGCCACTCTGTGACCGATAAATATTTCATCGGTAGCAATTCGGTTTAATTCGTTGTGGAATAAACAGGCCTTGTTATTGTTGATGTATGTATAGTCATTTGTATATTTAATTCGAAAATACACGAAACAACATAACTGGGATATATATACAGTGAAAGCTCTCCTTGCGGACAGTTCCTATAAGCGGACATCTCTTTTAACCGCACAAAGTTCCTGGAACCGAATTTCAGTAATCAATTTTCAATGTTAAATACATTCCGATAAACGGACGCTCTTATAAACGGACGCGGACACTAGATTTTCCTGTATGTGATCAAAAAATCTCCCATAAGCGGACGCGAAACTCTAATACCCGGACGATTTTTTAGTTCCGCTTATTGCAATGCACATATCTACATACATAAAATTCGGTAATTCCCCGATTTATATTAGGTGATTCCCCATTTACGCATTTCGTTGGGTAGCCTGTATGTAATCTTGTGGCTTGTCTTCAGTTCAGGCAAATTCGTAGTTGATTGAGTTACGTATTTTATTATTGTAACTGTAAAATGGCACCAAAAAAAAGGATGCTCTCGTTAAAGGAAAAGATGGAAGTTGTTGACGTATTAGACAGAGAAAGTGTTTCAGTTCGTCATTTGGCAAAGAGGTTTAATATTGGGAAAACGCAAGCAGCTGAAATTGCCAAAAATAAGGAAGATATCATTAGTAAATGGCAATCAGGAACTAATATAAATCAAAAGAAGGATTTTTTAAAAAAGGAAGGTTTTGCTATAGACAAAACATGTTTTGAGTGGTTTGTGAAAGCTAGAAGTCAGAAACACTACTTTGGGCTATAATAATTTCAGTGCGTCCGACGGGTGGCTGCAAAAGTGGCGCAAGAGACATAGTGTGAGTTTCAAATGCATATCTGGCGAAGCTGCTGCAGTAGATCAAGTTGATGTGTCACAATTTTTGGAGAAACTTCCGTCCATGTTGCTTGGCTACAAACCAGAAGATGTGTACAACGCAGATGAGAGTGGACTTTTTTTCGCGCATTGCCCGACAAAACTCTGTCCTTTAAAGGAGAAACATGTGTGGGTGGAAAGTTGTCTAAAGATAGACTAACCATTTTATTCTGTGCAAATATGGCCGGTGAAAAATGCGATTTGATTGTGATCGGGAAAGCGGCTCGTCCCCGTGCTTTAAAAAACGTTGCTATTAAGGATCTACCAGCGACTTGGAAATCCAACAAAAAGGCATGGATGACCCGAGAAATCATGTCTGAGTGGTTAGTCGAATTCGACCGGAAAATGAGAATCCAAAAAAGGCAAGTTCTTTTATTTTTAGACAATGCATGCTCTCATCCTCGTGATATGAAAATGAAAAATGTGAAAATTATATTTTTACCGCCAAACACAACTTCTGTTTGTCAGCCCATGGATCAAGGTGTCATACAGAACTTTAAATTTTATTATCGGCACTTGATTTTAAAACATATTTTAACAAAAATTGACGATGGTCAAAGCTTATCTGAGCTTACAAAGTCTATCAATGTGTTAGAAGCTTTTTTTTTTATAAAAACAGCATGGAATAAAGTAAATTCCTCTACAATTGAAAACTGTTTTGGCAAAGCTGGATTCAGAAAAAGTGAATGTAGCTCAGAATTTGCTGAGCAAAATTATTGCGATGCTGAAGACAATCTGCCCTTAGCGACACTTGCTCAGTTACTGCGACATGCCAAACATTTAGGAGTAGCAGATCCCCAGAAAGTAGATGATTTCCTGGCCATAGACAATAACATAACAACAGAAGAAAATGCCATTGGCAACTTTTCGAATTTGGATGTAGAAAGCCCAGGCCAACTTAAATATGGTAGTCCAAACGACTCAGAAGAAGAAGTGGAACTGGTGGACTCACTAAGCGGTTCAAAAACGATAAATTCATATGGGGAACCTCTAAATCATATTTCTATATTGAAAAAATTTGCTAAAGATGATTTCACTGCATTTCAACATTTGAAAAATTTAGAAAGTTATTACAAAAATTGTCTCCTTCAGCAAAAGATGATGAAATGTCAGACAAACATTTTAAACTTTTTTCAACAAGCTAAAGAATAATGTTTTTTTTAAATTCTCGTACCATGTATTCAAGCATTTATGTTTTTGTATGCGTATATGTACATATATTATATAGATATATAGCATAAATACATAGTTTAAAAATGTGGCGAGTTTCTGTTTCATTTTTCTCATGATTATAATACCTCATTTCCTCATGATTATATACCCCGTTATTTATGCTCTATACTTACATACTCTCTTTTAAACGGACACCTCCCATAAGCGGACAAAAGTTACGGAACCGTGAGTGTCCGCTTATGGGAGCTTTCACTGTATATATATGCCATATAGCTACCCTATATTCAAGAACAAAATACCAGTGGATACCTAGATTAGCTTCTACGAAAACGGTATTTGTATTTACTATGCACCACTTAGATAACGCTACACTGTTGAGAATACAAATATTGAGTCAAGATGCTCTGCCGTTCCATCATACGCATAAACATCATATTCAGTTTCATCTGACTGGAAGAGAATGTTTCAAATTCAGCAATGCTTCGCTATGCAACAACCTGAGTTAGTCTACTAGTTGACTTTATGAAGTGCTACTCGGGCAAGCCTTTCATATAAGTAACCAGCAAAGTAAGTCAATTCGCCTGTCTAGACTGAGTCTAGTTTATTTATATGAAGTCAATATCTATCTTTGTTTGATGTTTTGGTACTAAGTCAACTTATTCGATGCCACTACAATTTTTAGCTTCCTCTTCACCCACAAATTTGGATGATTTATTGTAAAAAACACCAAGCTCCAATTGACAAACTTTGTACCTCACAAGTCTTGAAAATGCAAATACAAAGTCAAACCGCTTGACGACTAGGTAGAACAGCATGATGGTTCTGTGCTAGCTTTCCATAATCAACAAAATTTATAATAGCCATGGAACCCGTATATTTACAAATAAGGCAATTCACATGTCCACTGTACATAGTCTAACTTTTATCTTTCTTGACAAATGTTTCCTTTTTTCATCGGGACACCTAACAAAGATAATTTGTATGGCAATATAAAGGAGATACAATTTCACTATGCTCTATTTATTCACACCTTTGGAATCTTGTTCCGAGATGACCACTCTGGAGACGGAGAAAGAAATGTTAATGATTAAGAAACCACTATGTACATACCACAAATTGAATCAACAGAAATTCTCCACTTGATGAACAATTTAAAAAAGCTAAGTTATTTAGGTCTGTTAACAAAACGTTCATCAAATTAAGTGTTCGTGTTTATCAGTATCATCTGTTGTATGTAGAGCTTAAACGTATTGTTTGTGATTGACACTGTTATACAATCATCTTTGTAGTGTGTTTTTATGAAAGAAATAATTATTTCAAGAAGTTCGTCGTGAACGAAGAAGAAACTTTATTTTTGGATTGAATTTGTTTGCATTGTGGTTACAACATTTAGGCCCAATTTCACCAACATTAATATTAAGGACGGATTTTTATTGAAATGTTGAATAAAATCGTGAAAATTCGACTGTATTATAATCAAGACCACTTTTTGATTCCAACATGATGCTTTTGTACAGAAAAAACAGGACAACTTTCATGTATTTTGATATATGCAATAGGGCTACATTTAACAATTCGTTATCCCCCTCAGCGAATAGGAATGCGGCAAATAATAGGTCGATTTTCTAGCTGTTAAATTTGGCAGCAGATTTGGACGTTTGTTAGTGCATGGCACTCTCGAATTTACCAACTTCGATATACTGAAAGTTATCATTACATACTTGTTGAATAGTATGGACTTGTCTGTATTTTGCGAGAATATAAAATACATTCTATCCAATTCCTCATCTTCCTTTACGTCATAATAGTAATCATTTATTAATTTATGGGTTAATGAATTTCTTGAAAGCAATAAAAACAGTATGTCGTCTCCATCCTAAAATACAAATACTATGTGTAAGACGTGTCAATCCCTACATCTCCCTGATGCATAATGCAATTACTATGGACATAGACAAAAAGTTATGAAAAATGTTTCACAAGTAATGTCTTTTAAGTCCAAAAATCATAAAAACTAGTATTGTTTATTGTTTGTCTTTTTGACTGGCGAGGATATCTATCTGTCACTCGCAGGGTTGCCAAGTCTAATACGATCACGTCCTGTGGTGAAGGGTTCGAAATGAATCTTTTACATTTGCTGATTTTGAATTTTTTTCGTGAAAATATACTAGGTATCATGATTATAAGCATCTTTGGTAGATTGTTCGATCCAGAATGGGAAAGATCTCCTGTTTACGAAAATATTTTTGGTATCATCGAACCGTTGCAATCAGTGCACAAACACTGTCACATATGATTTATAACATAACCCGCTGCCCTATCAATACAAATTTAACATACAGGTCGCCTAGCCGTGAGGATGCAGTGGTCGGGATGAATATCACGGCAGCAACTGATGATTTGGGCATGTCTGGTAACAACGTATGAGGTGAAACTCGCTAACCTCACAAATTTGAAGATTTTGTACAATTTCTTTGAAAATGATGAAAGATATGTCTGATTTGGCAGTGTAATGTCGTAGCCAAATGGCAGTCACTCTTTCTGACACAGTCCGGACCACCGAAAGATGACGATACTCGTGAAATGTATTGATACTTCTAAATATAGGATCGTATCGAACATCCCTACTGTCAAGATGTATAACCCAATGTACCGACGGAGCTATTTTGCGGCGTCATGGAAATAATTTTAAATTTTCATTTGCATTTTTTCAAGTGTTGTGCAATGATTTTGGGAAAAATATTACCAATAGTCTTATAAAGCATGGTAGAGTGTATTTCAACAGTTGGCAACGTCCACTGGGACCAGGAGGGTGAAACGGGATATTAATGCACAATCTGGCAACCCTGTCGCACCCTCACAAAATGGCCGCTGATAACCACAAGTCACCGTGTTGTCATTGAATAGCATGGAATTAAACCTTCAGAGTATATGTTTTGTGACTGGTACCAAGAGTTGACAGATCCCACATATGTGTCACTCCTTGAAATGCAATAATAGGCTGTATTCAAATAATATCTAATATAAATATAACCTAGAATGTGTACTCGTGAAAAAAAAAATATGGCAAATTTTTAGTTTTTTTTTGCAGGTTTTAGGTTTGCTGGTAGCTTTAAGGCATATATTTGGGAATTTCTTAATCGCTGTGAATATAGTGTGGATGTTTGATCAGTTCCTGCACAACGAAAAATATTCAACTTTATGGATGTATGGATATCAAAAAACCTGCATGGTTTTGTGGGAATATCAATCTAAGGTGCCATAATGGTTCTGATGAACGGCAAGTAAATGAATGAATGTTTGGAAACGAACAATATCTTTTGGTAGAGCCTGTCATCAAGTAGGTGCTTAATGGCTATCTACAAGAGGTTTATAGGAAAAAACACCCAGTATCTCATATCAATTGAAGAAAATAATATAAACATGAATAAAAAATCAACACTAGTAATTAAAACATGAATTTTATTAAAAAATCCAACATTTCTTTAAATTTTGACTGTATTATATGTAATTTCTTAATATTCAATAAGCTGGTGATGTTTCAATGACAAGCTGTCATCTCATATTTTGACAGTATTTTGTTTTCAACATTTCATAGCTATTGGTTGCTAAAATTTGTTGATTGGAACTTGAAGCTCATTCGTTGTATTTGAAGGCCTGTTACCCTATAGGTGGAGAATAACGGACTGTTGTTGGTGAAATTGAGACCCTTTTATACAGGGTGGCCAACTAAGAATGCGCGGTACTGTATCTGGGAACCTATCCATCATAAACACACAAAAAAAAGAGAATTTCAGAAGAATAAGAATTTAAGGGATTTCCGTATAAAACTAAAATTTATGTTATGAATAAGAAATTGAGATGCGACTTAACTTGTTTTGATTTTTATTTATGAGGACGGTTAAATAACGTTCTGTTTCAGACTCAATCTACAGCCAGACAAGATATGAAAAACCGGATCCGTAGTGCAATACGTAACATTACGAGAGCAGGCATTGAAACTGCAGTTTTGTCTACCCATGAGACACTTCAAGAGCGCATAGAGCGTATATGCATTTCGAGCATATACGGGGGCAATAAAATCCTTAATTTTTTAGATTGTTCCTTTTTAGGGCACATTAATAATAAAAAGAAATTGTAGAACATTAAAACAATAAAAATTCAAAGGATTTCCGTATGAAACTTCCTTTATCCTAAATTATAGTTTGTGGACAAGATATCGAGATGCGGCTTTTGCGAGCTTGTTCAGAAATCATTTCGCTACTTTTTCATAAAAAAATCATACTGATGCATTTATTTTATTTTTGAAAAAATGAACCATTTCTGTCGGAATATCGATAAAACCCTCTAGCGGTCACATGTCAAACTAACGAAACTTCGAATATTATAACGTTTGTATCCCAAGACTGGCTCTATGCAACAAGCTTAAGTTTTTTAAAATCGGCTCAGCAGTTCGGAAGATACAGGGTGTTTTTTATGGAAACCTTTGAATACCTCCCATCACTTTATTTTCAGAGATACAGCAAAAATTGTGAAACAAAAAAGTTCAGATTTTGACGCCTTAACTAATCTTAACTTCTTCATGTCCCAAAAATTTTAAACAATTATTGTAAAATCGAATTCCAATTCAAATTAAGCCGCTTGGCCATTTTATAATAAAACGATATTACTATAATACTTACAAAGTGAAAAGCCAAAAATGTGTATTCAGGGAGTGTCTGATGAATTCTATGTCAATGAGCAAAAATGGCGAGATCTTTGCAAGAAAGGAAGATACCTCAGGTGTCATTATTGTGAAAGACACTGAGGGTTTAAAAAATATCAAATAAGCCGTCAACAAGCAAAGTAAGTAGAAAATACCTATCTACGTTAAGATGGATAACAAATGTCAGGACCTAATCATCTACTACCAAAATCCAAGAGGACTACGATCTAAAACAACGGAGTTCTTTAATAATGTTCGTGCAAGTGATTATGACATAATATGCCTGACAGAGACGTGGCTCAAAGATGGTGTATGCAGCAGCGAATTATTTGGAGCGGATTACACAGTATTTAGAAGAGATCGTCAGAGTTCATGTTCACAAAAAATTGATGGTGGTGGTGTGTTAATCGCGGTAAAAAATGTCTTCAACTCAAAACGCTGTTGTGAACTCGAATCTGACGCTGAAGATCTTTGGGTATCAATTGAACATATCAACGGTACCAAATTATTTATAAGCTGTATATATTTACCACCTAAGGATAGCATTTCATATGCCTCAGTTGTAAGCAAATTATACCAGAATGAAGGTTTTTTTCGACAAAATACGGTGTTGTTGGTTGGTGACTTTAATCTTCCAAGTGTACTTAATGAACATTTTATGGAGCCACTTAATGTTGAAGAGAAAACGAGTGCCTTACTTGACATATTGTCGTATCTACAGTTAATGCAATTTAATAAAATTTACAATTCAAATAACCGTTTATTAGACTTGATACTTACGTTAGTAACGAACGTTCAATATATAATATTACGAATTCGGTTGACATATTGGTTCCTGAGGATAATCACCATCCTGCAATTACATTTTGTTTTAAGCATGTTTTACTTAAACCATTAATGCACCAGAGCCGATGCCTTTACAACTTTAATAAAGCTGACTATACTTCCATAAATAATACTCTTTTAGACATAGAATGGGAAAAATTATTTAGTACCAAATCTGTAGATGAAGCTGTAGCCATATTCTATAACATACTCAATGAAACGATTCACAAATTTACACCAACATATAAAATTCGAGGAAAATACCCAATATACTTTAAACTTGAAACAATACAAACAGTTAAGAGAAAAAATAAGTATCATAGACTATACAAACGTTTTAATGATCCATACTCATATCAGATATTCTGTGACCTTAGAGCCAAATCAAAAATCTTAATTAAGGAAAACCTGGATGAATACATAACAATGATGGAAAACAATATATTGAACGACAGCCGATACTTTTGGAAATACGTTTCAAGTAAGAAAAAATGTCATGTCTCTATACCTAGTTCTATAAATCATTCAAACTATGAAGTTAAAACCGAAAGTGGGGTGTGTAATGCCTTTGCTGATTTCTTTGCAAGTGTATATGTTAAATCTAAACATTTTTATTTAAACAAGGATGCTAGTCCTATTGATGTTACCTTAATATCCATTGAAAAAATATATCAACAAATAGTGTCCTTAGAAATTAAAAAATCAGTAGGCCCTGACGGCATACCTTCTGTATTTATAAAATACTGTTCCGCTAGCTTATGTTTACCACTTCACCTAATTTTCAAACTATCATTAACTCAAAGAGTCTTTCCAACGAGATGGAAAGAAGGTGAAATATTACCTATTCATAAAGGAGGCGATAGACATCTTGTGGAAAATTATCGACCTATCACTAAACTTTGTATTTTCTCAAAAATTTTTGAAAAGCTGATTTATGATCCTATCTTAAACATTACAAAAAATATCATTACGGAACACCAGCATGGATTTTTCCCTAAAAAATCTGTAGAGACGAATTTGATGAGTTCTCTAGAATATGCCTCTCACGCAATAGATGAGAAACTGCAGGTGGATGTTATTTATACCGACTTCAGTAAGGCTTTCGACAAGATTGATCATTCTATCTTGATGGAGAGACTTGCTGAGGTGGGTGTAGATGGTCCATTATGGCAGTGGCTAGCATCGTATATAAGTAATCGTGAACAAGTGGTGACTATCAATGGGTATCGTTCGGAGACATTCTTAGTAACTTCAGGTGTACCACAAGGTAGTCACTTAGGACCATTGTTATTTAACATATACATGAACAACCTTACTTCTGTTTTTCATTTCAGTAAATATTTGTTATATGCTGATGATCTAAAGATATTTACTATTGTTAGAAATGTAAATGACGGTGTAAAACTTCAAAGCGATTTGGAATCTCTGCAAAAGTATTGCACTGAAAACAGTATCTTCCTGAATTTAACAAAATGTCATTACATGAGGCTTACTAGAAACATAGCGAACACTATAGATTTCAGATATAAGCTGGGACGGCAGAATTGGAAAAGCTTCATGTAGTAAAAGACCTAGGGGTATACATTGATGAGAAACTCTCATTCATCACCCACGTAGAGCACATCGTAAATGATGCAAATAGAACACTAGGGTTCATAAACAGGACATGCAGAGGATTTACGAACCCAAAAACGCTTCTTTCATTGTACTACGCTTATATACACAACAAACTGATGTTTGCATCAGTAATATGGAATCCGTCTTACAATGTACATATAGTCAGGATAGAAAGAATTCAACACAAATTTTTGAAGATGTTAGCACATAAAACTCACCAACCTGTTACAGATCATCATTATACGCAAATTATGAAACAGTTCAATATGATTTCCTTAAAAGATAGAAGAACGATTTCTGACATTTGCTGTGTCGATAAATTGTTGAATGGCCTCACTGACTGTCCGGATCTTTTGGCAAACTTGAACTTTAACACTCCTGATAGAACGTTTAGAACCTATCATCTGTTTAGAATACCGTTCCTTAGAACCAATCTTGGTCTTAATTCCCCTTTGGTCAGGGCTCAAAAAAATCATAATAATTTCTGTAGATTTATTTAACATTAGCTTGACCTCCCTGAAAAAGGCTTTAAAGTATGAGTATTACAGCTCTATGGCAGACTAAAATAGAAATGTTTTATTTTTTTACATAACTCAAGTTATCACCTCCAATATCATTTGTGGTATAATTTCAATTTACTTTTGATTTCAGTTTTAATTAAACGTAAGTAAATGTTAAATTATGTATACTCCTTTTATTAAAAAAGTTTAATTAATAGTTTATTGCTTATAATTAGAACTACTCACTCAGTTTATGTTCTTACAACAATATCGGAGGTGAAAAAAATATTAATATTGAAGTATTCAATAATGTAATACATGTATATGTATACGATATTTTATGTTTAGTTTTAGTTCACTGAGGGTGTGTGTTGGGTTTACCTGTTAACACCCCAAACTGTATATAAATAAATAAATAAATAAATAAATAAATAAAAGCTCTGATTTATCAAAGTGATACTTCTACTTGACTATGAAGAAATAAGGTCCACAAAAACGATGTTTAAAATTAGCATGAACCCACCTTCTCGGAAATGTATCGTTAGAGTATCTATTAGACGGCTCGTTTTTAAAAATGACATAAAGCTGGCTTCACACATTCAGTGATCTAACAATGCAGTGTACACAAAGCAGCGTGTTCTGCTGGCACGCTTATACCCGCCGGAATTCTGAATGTTTATCAAAAGGGGGCAACGGAAAGTGTTACCATATAAGCAGTTCGGATCTATTTATAAATCCCAACGCACCCGAATATTACAGAATGCCAGCGTTTGGGATTCAGAAACGATTCGGACTATTTCCAGCTTCTAGATATAAATACTCTCACCGCTGTGACGTTGATTTGCTGTACCTTTCCCGAGATGATGTAGACATATTAAGTCATTTCCTTGCGCTCTTTAACATTTATTTTTAGGCCGGCTGATGTTATTTTTTTTTAGATGCTAATTCTGGTGCAATGTTTACTCGGATATTCGGTTTCTTTGCTTTATTTGGCTTGAGAGTATTTTTATCGGGTAGCTCAGAAGGGGACATTGTTTCGTACAAAATGTGTGTTTTGTACGGAAGAATGTCGAGGGAAAATGAAAGGTGAGGCAGGTAACAGTGTCAAAATTTTATTAAAAAATACGATAAGTAGATTTGCTCGTAACATAGTAATATGTATATTAACGTGATGGAAAGTCGCCTCTAAAATTACATACAAGTGTTTGGACGGGCTATTTCGAGATATTGCGAGCCCGTCCTGTCGTATTAAAAATCAAACTTTTACAATATAAGGTATAATATATAACAAACAAAATAAATATACAATTATATTAAGATGGTAATAAAAGATGTTAAACAGTCTGTCTTGGCAGTACAACCACTTTTGCATATTAGATGTAATATAATACAATGACAACAATTTGTTCGTGATAAAAAATGCATTCGAGTCGCTTAGAAACACTTGCGGTGGACGATGCCAGGGCCGGATTCGTCGTATTCCTGTTTGGAGATCCACATCTGCTGGAAGGTGGACAGGGAAGCCAGGATGGATCCACCGATCCATACGGAGTATTTCCTTTCTGGGGGAGCAATGATCTTGATCTTGATGGTTGAGGGAGCCAGGGCAGTGATTTCTTTCTGCATCCTGTCGGCGATACCTGGGTACATGGTGGTGCCTCCGGAAAGGACAGTGTTGGCGTACAAGTCCTTACGGATATCGACGTCGCACTTCATGATGGAGTTGTAGACGGTTTCGTGGATACCGCAAGATTCCATACCCAAGAAGGAAGGCTGGAAGAGTGCTTCTGGGCAACGGAACCTCTCGTTACCGATGGTGATGACCTGTCCATCAGGCAACTCGTAGCTCTTCTCCAGGGAGGTTGAGGCAGCGGCGGTGGCCATTTCCTGTTCGAAGTCCAGGGCGACATAGCACAGTTTTTCCTTGATGTCACGGACAATTTCCCTTTCAGCGGTGGTGGTGAATGAGTAGCCTCTCTCGGTCAGGATCTTCATCAGGTAGTCGGTCAAGTCACGGCCAGCCAAGTCCAGACGGAGGATGGCGTGGGGCAGGGCGTAACCTTCGTAGATTGGTACGGTGTGGGTGACACCATCTCCGGAGTCCAGCACGATACCGGTGGTACGACCGGAAGCGTACAGGGAAAGCACGGCCTGGATGGCTACATACATGGCGGGTGTGTTGAAGGTCTCAAACATGATCTGGGTCATCTTCTCCCTGTTGGCTTTGGGGTTCAATGGGGCTTCTGTCAGCAGCACGGGGTGCTCTTCAGGGGCCACACGGAGTTCATTGTAGAAGGTGTGATGCCAGATCTTCTCCATATCGTCCCAGTTGGTGATGATACCGTGCTCGATGGGGTATTTCAGGGTGAGGATACCTCTCTTGCTCTGGGCTTCATCTCCTACGTACGAGTCCTTCTGACCCATACCGACCATCACTCCCTGATGCCTGGGGCGACCGACGATCGAGGGGAAGACGGCCCTGGGGGCATCGTCTCCGGCGAACCCGGCTTTGCACATACCGGAGCCGTTGTCAACGACAAGAGCCGCTACATCGTCGTCACACATGTTGTCTGCTGTGGTTGATCACTGCTCACTACTAAGACAGAGTTATACACGGCTGATGAGCTCGCTTGCGACTGGATGCTCAGAGAGGCGGGATTGGTTTTTATAGCGTCTTGTGCCAGCGGCGTCACCAGCCTCTGCCAGGTGAGGTTTTTTCGGTGCGCGCCCGCGCTCGCCAGCGATACCATATCTCGGCATTATTGTTAGACATGTCGCGGGACTTAGGAAATATTCGATTCAATGAATACATACAACATCAGGTACTGTAAGGGTATTGTTTTTCAGTTCTACAAATGCTACTTTTTGTTTGGGAGAGATGCAGTTTTTAAGACACCAACGAAAAAAAAAACATCGAAGATATGCCAATTTAGGATAAGTCCGGAATATTTTAGGTTTATGAGCGAAAATAGTAGCACTTTTATATCTAATCACTCAAACTTAGGTGTATGACGTCTAAGAGGATCCTGACATACGGTCTAATATCTGCTTCTGTTCTAAAAGCATAATTGGAAAAACTAATAAAAGGAAATTACTGCCTTCTGGAATGTGGAAGCTATTGATGTCATAATTAACAAGAAGGTGTAATATAAGAAAACATGCGACACTAAAATAATTGTACAT